>JARPMJ010009905.1:0-21777 GCA_033366665.1 Phoxinus dragarum
AAAATACACTGGCACGGTCGCGTATGTTGGGGACTGTGCGAGCGAGACATTTTAGTGAAATCCGGCCGCGGCGGGATTTTAACACTGTAACGTTAGCTTTCCTCGAAGCAGAAGTGCGCATCCTGGCTGAAAACGGGGTCTTTCCGGGACTCAGCGATTTCTTCGTGAATTCAGGAAGAAAAAGGCGTGGGTCGTGAGGACGGTAACGTACGTTCCTCTGCAGAAAAGCAGCCATCCAGCCGGTAAGCGCATCGATGCTGGTCTTTCTCCGTCGACGCTCACGAGCGGCGGGGGAGGGGAGATCCTCGGAGCTCGCCCATCCCTTGCTACCCGAAGCGAGGAGAGAACAGCAGTCGTCCTCCACAGACGCGGTTTCACCTTCCTCGTCCATGACGGACGCGGCGGCACACAGTGGCCCTTGTCCGTTGGTCAGAGAGTCCAGCGAAGCGGGCGGAGAAGCTGGCGGCAGCAGCGGCGAGCACCTCGTGGTGGTGGGAGGTTCCGGGCTCCGCTGAGCACGGCGCTTTTCACGGCGCGGCACTGCAGCGGGCGGAAAGATGCAGCTTCAGTAAATGAACGCCAGGCGAGTCCGCAGAGTCACCGTAGGCATCAAATCACAGTGATGGCAGCCGCCATCGACGAGAGCTGAAGCTGCGTGATCCTCACAGGCAGGAAACACAAGCACGTGGTCCCCGTCGCTGAGCGGGGCTCTACACGAGCCACAGGAGGTGCGAGGCATCTCGAAAAAGACGCTCGGCTCTTTTAGTGTGGAAAAACTGTGTGACGCGACGGCGAACACACACACAAAACACACACACATAATGTAAAGGATATTCCACGCCGGAGAAGCGCAGCAGGGAACGGCGGCTGAAGGCGGCGATGACCAGCGGCTTCAGGTAAGAGAGCGCGTCCTGCTGAGGTGCTTGTTCCAAACGGCTGTGGCGGCTCGAATCCGATCCAACGATGCGTGCAGCTTCGTGAATTTTAGAAAATCAGAGTGGGAGACAGCTATGCTCGTATTTATAGGCCTAGACCACGCCCGTTTCGGCGGGAGGTGACGCAGAGGGCGCGAAGCGTCCTCATTGGTCAGCGTCACTGGCCTCGCATAGGCTGTGCTTTTCTGGCGGAGCAGCCAATGGGCGCGCGATTTGCTCCGCCTAAGGTTGTATGCTACAGAAAAGCGTTTTACATATTTTACAAAATTAAGGATTAATTTTAGGCTTCAATCTCGAAAAAGAAATATCTTTCCCGTAGCGTCTTTCGACGCAGTACGAGAGAACTCTACGTAAGAGAACCACATCAATCGCGAGGCCATGTAACCGAAAGACGTGGTTAACAACAATCACCGCTGTCTCCTTGGCTGAGGGTAATTTGGGCAAAGGAATGAAATGGGCCGCCTTCAAGAACCTGTCCACCACGGTCAAAACTACCGTGTGACCCTGGGAGGATAGGAGGGCGGTGACAAAATCTAGCGCGATATGGGACCAAGGTCTCGAAGGAACCGGCAGCGGTTGAAGTAACCCATCTGGGGGTCGATTGGAGGTCTTACCAGTGGCACAAACTGAGCAAGCCAAGACAAAATTGTGAACGTCACGAGCCATGAGAGGCCACCAGAATCGTTGCTTGACTAAAAATTTAGTACGACTGACTCCTGGATGACAAGCCACACTGGAACAATGTCCCCACTGAATAACACTAGACCGTAAGCCTTTAAGCACAAATAAATGGTTCGGTGGGCAACGAGCCAGAGGCGTTACCCCTTCTAAGGCTATCTTGACCTTCGATTCAACCTCCCATGTGAGTGTAGAGACAAATAGGGTCTCAGGTAAAATGCACTCGGGAGTAGACGGGCGTTCGGAACGGTCAAAAATACGCGATAAAGAGTCGGTTTGATGTTTTTGGAACCCGGGCGGTACGAGAGAGTAGAATCAAAACGACCAAAAAAAAGAGCCCACCAAGCCTGCCCGGAGTTTAATCTTTTAGCCGTTCTAATCTATTCCAAGTTCTTATGATCGGTCCAGACGATAAAAGGTACCCCCGACCCTTCTAACCAGTGGCGCCATTCCTCCAATGCTAACTTAACTGCCAACAACTCTGTTACCAATGTCATAATTGCGTTCGGCCGAGGACAGACGATGAGACAAAAACGCGCAAGGATGCATCTTGTCGTCTGAGGGAGGAGCGCTGGGATAGCACTGAACCTACCCCCACCTCTGACGCATCGACCTCCACCACGAACTGACGTGAAGGATCAGGGGTTATCAGGATGGGGGCTGAAACGAAGCAACCTTTAATTTTGGTAAACGCAACCTTGGCTGCGTCCGACCACCTGAACGTTGTTCTGGGGGAGGTCAAGGCGGGTCAGAGGCACGACTGAAATTGCGAATGAAACGCCGGTAGAAATTGGTGAAACCCAGAAACCTCTGTAGGGCCTTACGGGAATCTGGGTTTGGCCATTCTACCACAGCTGGTCTCAGGATCCATACGCATTCCTCAACCGACACGATGTAACCTAAAAAAGGAACAGACTGTGCATCAGTGTTTGGAATAACGCCATTTAAAAGAACGGCGTTATGTAACGACGTTATTTTTTTAGTAACGGGGTAATCTAACTAATTACTTTTCACGTTGTTACAACGCTGTTAACGTTACTGGACGTTAAATGTGGTGCGTTATATGCATTGATTGAATAAACTGTGTAATCCGATTCCGAACGCACCCCTGGCTCGCAGCTAGTGAGGAGGTGGGTAAATAACGAGGTAAGCGATTATGATTGGCTAAGGCAGAGTCATGTTTCATGGTAGCCAATCAGAGCCAGTGTTTTTACACACATGCCAGCACACGCGTCAGGCGCCACACACACACACACAGATTTGACGGAGTAGCAGAGATGACGAGTCAGGAGCAATCCGATGAAAAGTTGGTGGAGAAATAAGCACTACTTCAAATTCATTGTGGTCAAAGGCAAGAACGTGCATGTAATGTGTACATTATATCCAGGAGAGAAGACTTTGTCGACATCCGTTGTAAGCAACTCTAATTTAATGAAGTATCTCACATTGACACGCGCATCTACAAAGCTAGTGGCAAAAAACACCGATACCTCCACCACAGATGCTAGTTCGCCAGGTTGTTTTCTTGACCAGTTGTCTCAGGTTGAGAGAACTTGATTTAATTTGCTAGAGTTATGCACTTTATATGGTGTAACGGTTTACTTTTCTTACAAAGATAATACTTGAAGTGCAGGATAAACCTCTTGCTGTCTGTCGACGTGCAATAAATATTGAAAGTTATGTACAAACACCCGTCTGTTCTACTCATTTCAACTGACTTGTGAAAACTGCTCACAAAAATCCAAATTCGTTGGATTATAGCAACTTTTTTTTTTTAACAGTAACGCAAATAGTTACTTTCCCTGGTAACGAGTTACTTTTATTACAGAGTAATTCAGTTACTAACTCAGTTACTTTTTGGAACAAGTAGTGAGTGACTATAGCTAATTACTTTTTTAAAGTAACGTTCCCAACACTGCTGTACATGAAAATTGCATTTCTCCGCCTTGACAAAAAGCCCATTCTCTAGCAAACTCTGGAGCACTTGTCGGACGTGCTGCACGTTCCTGGAGAGACGAAGAAAAAAATAAATATGTCGTCCAGGTAGACATATATGAACTGATCGACCATGTCTCGCAGCACGTCGTTGACAAGTGCTTGGAAGACTGCTGGGGAGTTGGACAGCCCAAGGGTATGACCAAGTATTCAAAGTGCCCCCTGGGGGTGTTAAAGGCGGTCTTCCATTCATCTCCCTCCCTGATGCAAACCAAATGATAAGCATTACGTAAATCCAATTTTGTGAAGATAGACGCTCCCTGCAACCTCTCGAAGGCTGAAGACATCAACAGCAAAGGATAAGTATTCTTTACCGTGATGCTGTTCAGCCCCCGGTAATCAATACAAGGTCGCAGGGACCCGTCCTTCTTCCCCACAAAAAAGAAACCCGCCCCCGCTGGAGAATATTTAATATATTTCTCCATAGCCTCCCTCTCTGGAGCAGAGAGTGAATATAACTTGTCCTTAGGCAGAGACGTACCTGGCAGTAACTCTATGGCACAGTCATAGGGACGATGCGGAGGAAGAGAAGCAGCCCGAGACTTACTGAACACCTCCTTCAGGTCCAGGTACTCCGCAGGCGCGTTAGACAAATCCACTGCCTCCTCCTGAAACACAGGGACAGAAACAGACGGACAAGCAGACACTAGACAAGACTTATGACAATGACTGCTCCATGACGACACAGACTTCAATTGCCAGTCCACTTTAGGGTTGTGACGGGTGAGCCAGGGGTGACCAAGGACGATAGGTGCGAGGGGAGTGTCCAATATGTAAAAGGAGATGGTCTCGGTGTGATTGCCTGATGTGATGAGGGTGATGTCCTCCGTGATGAATGAGATGGTGGGAAGTTCCTAGCCGCTGAGAGCGTTTGTACTGAGATCTTGTGTGTGAGGGGTCTGAGGGGAACTTGGAGTTTACGTGCGAATGTGTGATCCATAAATTACCTTCTGCCCCAGAATCCAGAAGTGCTCGACAGTCGTGAAGGTGAGTTGACCATCTCAGTCTTACTGGAAGGAGAGTAGATGTGGATGAGGTTTTCTCGGCAGAGATCCCACCCGATAGTAGCCTCATACTTTACTATCGGGCTGGGCCTTTTAACGGACAGTTATAGGCAAAATGACCCGCTCCTCCACAGTACATGCAGAGGCCCTGGGAACTCCGCCTCTCCTTCTCCTCCCGGGAAAGCGAGCTCGCCCCACCTGCATGGGCTCGTGTTCGTAGACAGGGCTGACCGCGTCCCTGCCTCCAAACCGTTGGCCCTCGGTCCCTCCTGTGGGACGACTGGGCTGTGTGCGGCAATCCATTCGCGATAAACGTGCGTCCACTCTCAAAGCTAGGCTGATCAGGTTGTTGAGTGATGTGGGAAGGTCCATGGCATAAATTTCCTTCTGGACGTGGTCAGCCAGCCCATGCAGGAACATGTCCCACTGCGCTTCCTCATTCCATTGACTCTCCGCCGCTAGGGTCCGAAACTCGATCAAAAAATCAGATAAGGACCTCTCTCCCTATCGTAAATCGGCCAGCATCCTCGCTGCCTCTCTACCCGCAACGGCCCGATTGAACACCCGTTTCATTTCGGCGGAGAGATACTGGAACCAGGCACAGCATGGATCTTGATTCTCCCACACCGCTGTTCCCCAGAGTGCCGCTCTCCCAGTCAGTAGCGTCAACACAAAAGCAACCTTGGCTCGCTCATTATTAAATATCCTGGGTTGGAGAGAAAAATGCATGGAACAACATGTTAGGAATGCTCGACAGTAGTTGGGTTCACCTGCATATGACTCTGGGACTGGTAGGCGGGGCTCCGACTGGGAGGGGTTCTCTGGTGGTGGTAGAGGAACTGGCGGTGTGGGTGGCACAGTGGGACCCCGCAGATGTTGGAGCTGTTGGGTGAGCTTGGACACCTGCGCCACTAGAGCCTGAACAGCGCAAGCTGTATTGTTGAGGTTCTTCTCCTGGGAATACATTCGAAGTATTCTGCTGTTCAAGAAGTCATCCAGCGATCCGGTAGAGCTACTCGCTGCTTCCATTTAAGGTCAGATCGTTCTGTAACGATGGAAACACGGAAACAGTATGCAAGTGAACTCTCTCTTATTGATCAGTATAAATGATGATAGGTGCAGTCCAGAGAGAAACAGGATAGTGGCGCAGGGACTTCGATGGTCAGATGAGTGATGAGAAGTGCTGAAGTGACGTGACGAATCCAGAGTGACAAATCCACAGGAACACGAACAGCAACGAAGAACACACAGGACAGGAACGAAGAACGCACAGGACAGGAACGAAGAACGCACAGGACAGGAACGAAGAACGCACAGGACAGGAACGAAGAACGCACAGGACAGGAACGAAGAACGCACAGGACAGGAACGAAGAACGCACAGGACAGGAACGAAGAACGCACAGGACAGGAACGAAGACGGGATCAAACACAACCGGGACTCACAAACAATGATCTGACAAAGGAGATAAGAATGTGGTGAGTATTTAAAGGTGATGTGATGAGCTGCAGCTGGTGATGATGATTGAATCAACTGGATCGTTGAGTGCTGATGAGTCGGCACGCCCACACACACTCACACACGCACAAACAACAAGCACGAGACGAGAAGGAAGCATAGGATTTATGAACCGTGACAATGGGTGTAATTTGTTCCAATTCAGCAATGTTTACATTGTTACATTGTACTTTAGTTACACCCCATATCAACTCCTAATTTGTGTCTTTGTTTGGTCCCAAACCTAATATACTGTCATTTTATATACCCAAATTGTTTTCCATCATCTGTGAAGATTTTAGTACTTACAGTAGTTACAAAAAGCAGGTTTTCTTTTAATTGTGTCAGGTTTTATGATATTTGTTTCTAGAGGCATATAGTCAGAACAATAACTAAATTGTGATTGTGAACAGGTTGCTTTACGTAGATAGTTAGTTTGAAAAAAATCGCCTCTTAAATTTATTAGTAAATTTATAAAACTAAGAAGACAATTACATAGCCAAACATACTTTACATTCATGTTGAAATCTGATTATAAAAGAGATTAGTTTAAATATTTGCATCCTCATATTTACAGGAACATGATGTACGGTACATCATGTTCCTGTAAATATGAGGATGCAAATATTTAGGAACCTTTGAGGTGTCTAAGCTGACAGATGATTGGTTTAACCAGGTTATCTGCTACGTGGCATACTCTATTGAAATAAAAAAGAAAAAGACACCGTCATTTACAGTGCATGGACAATGCCACACCTAATTCATCCCTTTAAAAGGAGAAAAGACTTCCTGCATGGCATTTCATTCAACAGACATTTAGGTTCATGAATTTGGTTCCTATAATAAACATCAACCTACTGCACATCAACCTACTCACAGCACTAAAGGTAAGCGATTTAAAGAATTGTTAATACTTGTGAAACCTTGTAAAAACCTATCATTGGACCATCAAGAAAATGGCTTAAAAGTAAAGGGATCACATCACAGCAGAGATAGCTAAATTTTCAGTATTCAAAATGTATTTTTCTTTTCTTGTTAATTTAAAGCATAATGAAAATTATATACTTTTCAACATAGGGAAGTCAATGAATTCTGTACAGCACAATGGACATTAGGTTCCAGTGCTGATCAGGGACATACAGAGAGTTCCTCAGGGGCAGGGGCTCAAATGTAAATTGTTAATTATTGTTAAATTGTTAATTGTTAAAATGTTAATTATTAATTTATTAGGGCGATTCCCAGCCCTAATATATATATATATATATATATAATATAAACCAGCATATATATATATATATATATATATATATATATATATATATATATATATATATATATATATATATATATATATATATTACTAATTAATTGCACAATTTGCTGTAATTAATTGGATTTCCCCCAAGCTTGTAATCATCAATATTTAAACGTAGAATCACCTAATTAAATTAAACAGGAAAAAAAGGAACAGAAAGTAGCCCTATGTTAAAATAATATTAAATATCAATATATCAATATATTATTCTTCATTCAGTTCCTTGCAACATAATCAGATTTAACAGATTTAAAAAAAATGTTGAACTAATTATCAAAATAAAATATAGTCCTGCAAAGCTATTACCAGATCATGTGATCAGAGCAGGTAATTCGCCTTTGGCTAAGCCACGCCCTAGAATGTAGATTGACCAATCACAGCGCAGCCAAGAACGAGCTCCCACAGAGGGTCCGACACTTTTTCACGGCGCTCTATTGACTTCAACGCAGGAGGCTCATATTTTTGGTCTCGGCAGGCTATTACGTCGTCGTTTTATAAAAAATATGGTTAAACGTTGTGCCTGGGGCATTTGTAACAGATAGGTTGGAGGGGGTGTCCGTTTTTTCCCCTTCCCAAAACCGAAGTAAAATACTGACAATTGTCGTCTTTGGATTAAACTGTGTGGACGTCCTCAGTCAGCGAAACCCCTCAAGGATCAACAAGCTCACCTTTGCTCTAAGATACATTTACCTTTTAACCTTACTGTGAAGTTATACTAGTTAGACAGTTTTATGCTGGTTTAGGTTATGATTTCGGTTCTCTGCCCTAATTGTTGATACGCTAGCACACGCTGCTAATAAATACAACTTTATACTCGCGTAGTCCGTTTGCTTTGTAAATAATAACGATTATAGAAGTGAATAGAGACCTACCCAGCTTTGTATGAACAGTGTTTCTCCTGATATTGTTAGTCACAGCCTCCGTCTCGATTAGGATATTCGGTGGTTCATTTTTTGACTGTGATCGTTATGCTTTTGCCTGTATTTGGATGCCTTGTTGCTGCTTGCGTTTCACCGTATGTCTTGAATAAAGCCTTCAAACGCACATTGCAGCCCCTTTTGCCTACTTCTATCGGACACTTTATTTGCTGCTTTATAAAAGTTTGATAGGGAGTAACACAGTTGACACTGATTTCTCGGACATACACAAAATGGATGACAATTTAATTATTATTTTAGACAAATGTTTATAAGAAATATATACACAAACATGTATTTTAGAGCTAATCTGAAGAGCAAAAGATTTCTAAAAAAAACTCACATTTATCAAATCGGACAGCACAAAAACAGCAATTTCCAGTATAGAATATGACATTTTTGCAAGATAAAAGATGGGAATGTGTTGGATTTTTGTATTAAATGAATTAGAAATGTCCCCTGATATAAAAGTGATCATTGCATGAAGTAAGTTAATCAAAAATTAGTAAAATTGATAATAGAGTCCATGGACATGACATGTACCCCTAATTATAGAATGACTTTGGTTTATATTTTCTGCCTTTTTCTCTTTCGGCCCAAAACCGAAAATGCCATTTTCGGCCGACAATTTCAGCAAAAAGAGGAGGCGTGTTCCGGCGCAAACGTTCCCTGGTGCTATAAAGTGTAGAAAACAATTCCGCCACAGACCAAGAAAACCCTAATCTAGGTCCCTATTTTAACGATTTGATGCGCAAGTATCAAACGCGAAACACAAGTAACTTTGTGGGCGGATCTCTTGCGCCCAACGCAAATCTAAAATGGGTTGGTCTGAAGTAGCTTCATTATTCATACGTGTGGTTTGGGCATAACGTGAAATAAACCAATCAGAGCGTCATCTTACATTCCCTTTAAGAGCAGATGCGCTTGTTCCATGGCGAATTGCTATTATAACGGCGTATTTGCCAGGCACACGTGGTAAAGTTGATTTTGCAGTCTTCAGAATTTTGTTTCCTGGTTCTAGACGGACAACTCACTTTGTCAGATGTCCTTATATACCTGTGTCTTGCCACTATTGATCAAACAGGTTTGATCGTCATTACTACAATTAGCCTAAATAATTTGGGGAAATGTGTAAGCAGATTTATGCCTATTTTTTCACATCTTCATGGACACCACAATGATCTCCCTTGTTTGTTAAATTGTTTCCTTGTAATTATGTATGGTTTGCAAAAATATGCAAAATGTAAAATGTTACTTGCGTTGTGTTTGATACTTGCGTTGCAGATCGTTAAAATAAGACCCTTAGTGTTTTAGCAATTCAGAAAAAAAAATAATAATAATTACAGTGTAATTCATTAGTCACTATTTACAGTATAGGCTAGGTATTATGAGTTGGTATACTGTGTACACACAATAATAGGTTTACTCTACTATATCATTTTGTATGTATTTGTAATTCATTTTGCCCTATGTAATTTTTTGTATCCCCCTCAGATTTTTTCCCTTCTGGAGACAATGGCCGGATCTTTCACACTTCTTACATGGAACACTTGTGGAATTAAAAACACTGAAAAAAAAACAAAGATCCTTCAAACACTAATTAAACAACAAGCATCTGTTGCATTTCTTCAAGAGACACATATAGGGGTACATAATCATTCTCATATTAAAAATATTTGTAGTTGGAAAACATTTTACAGTGTTCATCATCCACGCAGCAAAGGCGTTGCAATACTCATAAAAGATGAAGTGCCTTTTGAGTATATAAAACATGATGTGGACCCCACAGGCAGCTACATTGTACTCATCTGCAAATTATACGGTAAATGCTTTACCCTGGTTAATGTATATAACCATGCAAAAGAACACAAGGTCTTGCAGTGTCTTTCTGAATATCTTTGTCAGACTGCCAAAGGTGTCTTGATAGTTGCAGGAGATTTCAATACAGTTCTAAACACAGATCTTGACCGGGAGTTTCCAACTGGACATACAGAGCCCCTTAGACCTTATCTTGAGGAATTCATCTCATCGTTAATGCTTGTGGACATCTGGGGACTTAAGAATCCTTTTAATAGAGATTCATATACTCGCTTTCCATGGAAATCATCAAAAAAGAGGAGTGCATCAAGACTAGATATGATCCTTATGCCACGGAATGCTTTGTGGCTTGTGAAGAGTTGTAAAATCAAACGTAAAAAGATTAGCATTTCAGATCACTGCCCTGTAATTCTACATCTGGATTCACAGGAATCAGATCAGGCAGCATGTTTTACTGGCAAAAATGTGGCAAATCACACAAAGGCAGCTGAGATTTGTGAGGCTGAGGTCCTGAAAGCTATATCTTCTCTGATAGAGTGCAAAACCACAACTGGGGAGAGCCTGGAGGACATCAGGATAAACAAAGAGCATAAAGCAGTAGAGCTTAAGCTGTGTTTCAACACAATGATCACAAATGAATCGATACCAACAGATTTCACTGAAACTGAAGAAGTTAACGGATGGCACTTCTTTAAAGCAGAGTACATGATACTTGCCACAATACTTGTTAGGCGCATAGAGACATTCCTTCAGCCCTCATTCAAAACCAAAAACATAAAAACGAGTTTTCAAAATATTGGTGTTGTTGGCTTTCAAACTACCCCTAAAACAATTGACAATACCTTTTTAAATGAAGCTATTAAATCTCTGAAGCGCATTCACCCATCACCCCCACGAGGTTTTGGGATTTTGAAGAAACTGCTTCCAAGAGCTTACAGAAATATACAGCTCAGAGAGGGATGCCCGCTTACACCAACCCTTTTGACATTGACTTTGAAATATCTAGCCAGTGTCTTACAGAATGATTCTGATGAATCTGTTGTTGTTGATGTTTGTCATCATAGAAAGTGTCTTACTATCTACATGAACTATGAACTATCAACTCTAGAACAAAAGATGAAACAATTTCAAACTTTTTTTGACAGTTCCTTTTTATGCTCTGTCCATAAACAGAAAAAATACGAAATCGAATCGGTGCTCCCAAATTTTTAGGGGTGTTTTTGATTCAACTAATTTGATTCAATGAATGTCATAGAATCTATCTACATTTTTCACTAAAATAAAAGTGAAATGAAGCAATACATACTGAAACTCTGAGCCCTGAGCTCTAAGCATTGAGAGCTTTTCAAATGTAATTAAAGTGTATTTGAACATCATTTATGTGTTAAATAATTCAACACTTGGATTTGGAAAACAACTTTACACACAAATGACTGACTAAACTGTCTGACACTGGATTCAATGGAGGAGGTCATCACACACAATTTAGCATTTTCTACTCCACAATATTTTATACAGTATACTAGGCCTTTATGTCAAGTTGATATTTTTTGTCTGCTGCCTACATCTTGTTTTGCTTTATGACATGGCTTTTTAAATTTTTGTATGTAATATTTTCAAGGTTTTGCTTAAGAATTATTGATTTTTTTATTTTCATTTTTTTATTGAAATATTTTTGGAGATTTCAAAGTTTTTAGAAACACTTGCAACAATAATTAAACATTTGTATTCATTTTCTTTACTTATAGACTAGTATACTTAAGACTAGTAATTATAATATATTAGACTATAATTACTTATACTTTTCCGGGATGTACATTGTACTGAATTGTGACATACAAAAGTATCCACTAACGTTGAAGCTTATAAATAAAAAGGATACCATGGATGTTAAATGCAAATTAAGATGATTTTTTTAAATGTGTAATTCTACTTTACAAGGAATCTCTATTCATGGATTATGGTCATGCAACAAGTAGTTGCACTGCATTGTGGCAGTAATCCATCACATTTTCAATATTTTTTGTATCTATGAAAAAGATTTAGGTTACACTTTAGATTAGGGTCCAATTCTCACTAACTATGACATTCACTTCAATAAATTCCTAATTACTGCTTATTAATAGTTTGTAAGGTAGTTGTAAAGCGTATGTATTGGGTGTTGGGTATAGGATTAAGGGATGTAGAAAATGGTCATGCAGAATAAGGCATTAATATGTGCTTATAAAAAGTAATAATAAACAGCCAATATGTTGTACCTCAATGATGTTTGTTTGGTCAAACACAATCACACATTTTTAATCTTCTTCTGTTACATGCCATGTAGAATTTTGTGGTTCTCGTTATGTTCTTGTTCTGATTAACAGTTTGTGTAGTGTACGAAGAACTGTAAATCTATTAACACTGACTGTAAACAACTGAATTACTTTGTTTATTGTGTATCCCCGAAAAGGATGTAGACACTCAGCGAAACTGGTATATATATTAATATTAATTAGTTTCAGAAATGTATGACATTGATTATTTTTTCTTTAAACTTTGAACAATGTTAATTTGTTAAAGATGAAGAATGATTAGTGTTTGACTGACTCTACCTGAAAAGGCTCCTGAAAAAGGGTTAAAGAGTGAGGAAAAGATGCCATACATCAGGGTGACCACATTCAAGGTCACATACACATCTTGAAAAAAAAAATTGTGATTACACCGATTGATTTTTTGAAGAAAATGCAATTTATTTCCACCATTTTATGTTTGTGATAAAGTTAGGCAGACTTAATATTATTAATTTATTTTATTTTATATTCTGTCATCCATTCGTTTAGGGCAACACCATTACATAAACGGTTTTGTCTGTTTACCGTGAGTTGTTTCAAAAACATTAACATATTCTAATTATTTTACTTTCTTAAAACCATAAAAACAGTTTATAATGATAGTGTAGGATTAAAAATAATCAAATATATTTGAAAATGAACAAAGACATTTGCTTTATGTTTCAACCCCCTCTTTCGTACCACAAAGGCCATTTAGAATTCCTAAAGGCAAAGAGGTGTTGGTATGGTGCTAAAGTCCTGTGGGCCAAGATGTGCGTACATCGGGGCTCTGCTAATTGTCACACCTTTAGTATGGTGGGGGGTTGTAATTATCTGTTTGGACAGCCTGAGGGCGCTATTTTAACGATCTAAGCGCATGGTCTACTCTAAATAGCGCAAGACAACCTATGAAGACAACCCATTCTCTACTCCCATGGCGTGGCGGCGACGGAGCTGAGAATGGATATTCTTTTTTAAATATGACAATCATGAAGGGAGTGCAACGTGATAGTTTACAGTATGTACAATATGTACATGCAGGGCCGGCTCTAGCCCTTTGGTTACCCTAGGCGAGATTGATTTTTGCGCCCCCTCCCTCCTTTAAAAATGATGAGTATTTATTTAAAGCTGCAGTCCGTCGTTTTTCCTCTTTGTCGCCATCTCTGTTCGAAATCTGCAATTGCAGTTATTCGCGGAATTATTAACTGTGCGTGGGTAGTAAATCGGCATGAAACAGCGCGGATGAACACAATGTATTGAGGCTGCCGCGTCGCTGTGTGGATACTGTACTTTCATCAGCAATCTCAGAGTATACTTTTTGAAAGTGTCAACATTAGAATTTTCATCGGAAAATGTCATCTGAACAAGTAAGTAACATTCACTTTTGTTCTGACCAAATTCGGGGGGTGGGGGGAAGCATTGGAGTGGGGGTACCATGCTGATCAAATCTAACGATTGCTTATATCACGTCAAAACGTGAAAAATATATTTTTTCTGTAGCCAATCTGAAGTCTTTGTGTTTTACAACTGGTGAATCTCCAGTTGTCACTGGTGATTGTCGCTTTAAACTTTCGGGATCCGCCATACCAAGTGCTAAGCTAAATCTCCACCTCCATCATCCACACACGCTAGCCAGGGACTCCTTCTCTATGTGTACAGAAGTGACGTAATGACGCAAAGACATGCTCGAAATTCCCGCGGAAATCCACCAGTACCACTGGAATTAAAATCACTATTACAAGCTTACCGTTTTGAATCGAGGTAAGGCAAGCAGATCGTTTTGAACACTGGCTGGTTACGTTTTTTTTTCAAAAATGTCTTTTTTGATATTTTTAAACACAAAAAAGTGCCGGACTGCAGCTTTAACTAAACAAAAATGCTCTTATAGTCACTCCAAAACTTCAACAAGTAAATTATGACTTGAAGGATTAACTCTAATAAATTGTTCATACAAATGCTACATAGTTGCATTGTACAGATACAATTTATCTGGCCATGTAACTTGTAGGTAAATTACAATTACTACCACCACTACTATTATTACTTATCTGGCTGCTACAAGGCTAGGGTGGTTCGGGGGCATGCTCCCGTAAGAAAATTTTGTGCATTTTTATGTTAAATTCATCATTCTGGTGCACTTTGAGAGTTCAAATTTAAAAGCTCCAACCATATTCAGTGTGCAAATTGAACAAACAAAAATTCAAACCTCTTTTAGTTAGTGTCTAGCCTACATTACACCACTACATAATAATAGTTAATATTAATCCCATGATAGTAATAGCCATAGGATATATTGTAAAACAAACGCACTGAAAAATAAAGGGAAAGTTTCATTTTATCCCTTACTTGTTTAAGATCGATTATATATGGAAATATCAAGGAATAATCTAGTATTTGGTCATACACTCGAGAGAAATTATGAGGCATGTCGTGTAGTTGGCAAAGAATGAACGTCATTGTATAATGCTTACGCATGTTGTTAGTAACTGATTTAGTGAAATCTGATCAGTTACAGTTTTGTGTAACAGATATATAATTATTTGTTCTGACTTCATCAATAATGCTATTTTATATAGCCGTAACATGGTTTCCTGCTTCCTGTCCTGTGCACCTGTGGTCCTTTCTGTCAAACTACACTGTAAAAAAATATATATGATCAATACGAGGTTCAAGATCACTGATCCGGTGGCTCTCGTGATCCATGGAGACTCCTTCTCTTCTCTGTGACGTTCCATAAACGGTTTCATAAATGTCATGTTTCTGTGGCTATAAGTGAGGAACAAATGCCATCTAGAGGAGACAAACACTCTTGATATGCACTGAATATCAAAAAAATAAATAAATTGTAAAATAATTACAATTATCATAATTTAGCATTTTAAGGTATAAATATATAAATATATAACATGATAATAAGTTATAATTAATCTGCTCCCTTAAATAATAAAAAACTATTTAATTCTTACTTCCTATTTCATTCCTAATTTTTTTGCTACACATTTTTTTTAAATGAACAGAGGAGTTTCCTGAATTAGTTCTCATATAACTGGCTCCAAATAACAAATATAAAACTGGAATGTACACTAAAAATGATGTTTGAACACTAAATAATGTTTGAAAAGCATTATCATTATTAGCTCAATTTGCTGTAGAAACAAAAGGCTGACAAAAGTTCTTCACAGAAGAAGCTGACCACTTCGCAAAAATGTAAAACATTCAAATTACAAAGAAACAACATACCTACATACGAAGTAAAACAAAGACAGAAAAACAAATGTAAACTGATTGTTCTGTTTTGGCAAACTGTATTTGCATTCTGAAAATTTAAAATGAACAGAAAACATCAGAAATTAGAGAAACAGAAATAAAACATTTCTCATTCACACAGAATATGCATTTAAATTCTGGAACTTAAAAAGGGGGCAAATTTGCTTCACTATTAGAACTGAATTGCAAGTTAAAAATATTAATTTTAAAACAATAAAAAAAATATATAAAAAAAATAAACAAACAAAAAAATGCATTAGAATTATTTTTGTATTTTTTTAAATGGAAACATTTTCGTTTTTTCTTATTTTGGGCTATTTTTCTTGATCTCTTTAAATACCTATTTTTTTTTATCCTGAATACAAGCATCTAAAGAATAATCTTTCTTATTTCAAAAGAAAATTCAAGTAAATAAAACATCTAAAAAAAACTCCTCCCCCCCCTAAAAAAACTGATACAAATATTTAGACAAAAAAATAAACAATACTCAGCATACTGTTAACTCTATAATCAATGCATTATTTCAGACTAACTGGAAAAAAAACAACTCTTTGCATATTCCCTCATTAAGTTCAAAATGAACACTTTCATTATACATACCCACAAATAATTATGTGAGCGGGGGCGATAGAAAGGAAGGAATTGATCCGATTAAGTGCCAAATGAAACATCCAACTGCTTTCACGCTTACAGAGAGATTAAGAAACATGCAGACCAATCAGAAGAGTCCATACTTGGACGTGATTTACCTACACATCCAACAAAAGAAGAACAGGAAGTAGTTCTTTAGTTTCCTGTGTTTTCCACGTGTCACTCAGGCAGCATATACAGATGTGAGAATGAATCGCACACGATTCCGAACGTAAATTCAAGATACAAAAAAATCCAGGATATTCCAGGCAATTCCAGAGTTCTGCCAGGTTGCATAAAGTCAATACAGCAAAATCATTTTAAATGCTGTGGTCTGGCTTTGGCTTCAATGTTTTTTTTTTTCTTTTCTTTTTTATAAGAGAAAAAAAAAAAAGTACAAAAATATTTTTTTTTCCAACTATTGATCATTGGATCTGTTAGTGATCGCACATACGAATGATCACTCTGTCCCTGATCTTTCAGTCAGTAGTACAAACAGCAGGACCGGGGAGCTTCATCCTCCTCCTCGTCTTTGGCTCAGTTTGTTGTACAGTAGGACAGAGGAGAGGGGGGAGAGCAGAGGCTTGTAAAGGAATGTCTGACTCTTAAAGACAGATGGATTAAAAGAAAACGAACAGTAAGATAAGCTCTTTGAAGGTAGATTAGTGGTCGCTCTGTTCCAGAGTGAACTTTTATCAGAGCGGACAGCAGTAAAGGACCACTGTGAGGAGGACGGAGAGACTGCCAGAAAGGAAACAGAGGGATGGAGATTAATAGCGTGACAAAAATGACAGAGCAAGGGAGTATGAGAAAGAGAGAGAGAGAGTCTGTGAGTGTGTGTGTGTGTGTGTGTGTGTGTAATCCACAGAATGTAGAACATGCATTTACTGTAATGCAAACTGCCGCAACAGAGCATTTGTTTTTAGGTTTTTATGCTGTTAAGAAGAGATATTAGAGGAAATAAGGCAAGAAGAGGGGGAATGAGGAGGAGAGAAAGTCGTCCGATTGTCACAGGATGGACAGAACTGCTGTGTGATGGCTTCTCTGTGGCTATAATAATCAAAAAAGTAAACAGACAAACAAATAAATATTAATATATACATGCATAAATAAACATAAAAACACATATGTTTGCACAAATATTTGGGATGCGTGGTGTATCAGCACCAAATCCCCCATCTAAGATTTTGTAAACCCATCTGTATCGACCCATGTTGTATTTTTAGCCTATATTTTAGCATCCACATCATCATCTTCTTGCACAGGGGTGAGGAACATCTGGTCCCTTTTATGGCTCCTAACACCATTCCAGAATGCAGTTTTAGATGTATAAAAACAACGCTGACTTGGTTATAATAATAATAATAACAATAATAATAATATATATATTAAAATATATATTTATTTACACACAAAACAATACAATTACATTTTTCAAATTATAATTGGATATATATTTTTTCCTGGTGTGACATGACCACAAAAAAGCTGTTAATTTATCTCACATTTGAAATGCCAATAAATACATGGTGGATGAGTTTTTCTAAATCAAACTTGAAATGGCTTGAAAAAAATACTGTTTATTTTTATTTCTGTGTGTTTTTTTTAGTGGAGCATTCACAATCAGCTTGGTGAAAGTCAAAGGAACATCTTCGTGTCTTTGACCAGTGTTTACCGAGCTTGATAACTGATGAAAAAAAGTTATTAAAAAGAACAGCTGAAGTGAACAGTTAACAAATAAAATATATTGTTTAAATTGTTACTCCCTTCAGTTATTTATTTGGAATTAAATGTACAAATTCTTAACATACTAACAATGAGAGTTATACTTGGTTTTAATTATACTAATATTATTTACATTGTTAAATGTAAAAATACAAAATAGAATTGTATTTGCTTCTTTTTTTCATGCTATTATTATGTTATGTAAATGTTTATTTAACCAGGAAAATGACTGAATGAATAAGTGTAACTGGGACATAAATATATTTAGTGGCGTGCAGTGGTGTTCTGAAATAAATAATAATTATAGCTACATAAATACATATATGTATACAGTGTATATATGTGTGTGTGTGTGGTGTGTTTGTGTGTATTTATATGTATATCTAATACACAAAAATATAATTTAATGTGTGTGTGTGTCTGTGTGTATATTATTATAAATCAAATGTGTATATAATATATATATATATATATATTGTGTAATTTTTGTATTATACAATGACCAAGGGACTTGAGTAGGTGGCAATAAACACGAACCTTCTTGTCTTGATGATCCAGCCTGTTGCTAGAGAATAAAAAGAGAGGGATAGAGAAAGCGAGAGAGAGAGAGACATGTGAGATGTTAGCACTTTCTAATTATTTTTTTTTTTTTTTGAAGAACTACAACTTGGAACATCATTCTTGAAAACAAATGAGGAGAAAACTGAACATAGAGACACATTTACCATTACTCAGGCAGAGAACATACTGAAAAATTACTAACGGCTGCGCAACCCAAAATACATCCTCAATGCAAATTCTCTTAAAGGTCGCACACAGAAAGGTAGTGGAAAAAATGGAGGTGGAAGGAGATGAAAGATTCTGCAAGAAACAAAAAAGAGGACTGGAAGGATGAACAAGAGAAAGAACCGTGAAAATGGAAAGATTTAGAGGGGGAAAAGGAGCAAGAGATACAAGACTGAACAGAGAAGGGCCACAAAAGCAACAAAGATAGAGTGATGGAGCGAAACACAGGAGAAGACAGTGAAGAGAAAAGACGAGAGGAGGAAGTGTGAGAAAAGCAGAGGGAGAGCGCACAGGGAAGGCGAGAGCCTGAAAGAAGGTCAGACGGCAAAAGGAAAGAGACGAAAGTGGGAAGGAGGGAGGGAGTTTGTGTCTGAGTGTCACTCTCTCAACAGGGGGTCAGACTGAGAAAACATAATGGACGAAAAGATGAATGAATGGAGAGAGAGAGAGAGAGAGAGAGAGAGAGAGGAGAGAGAGAGAGAGAGAGAGAGAGAGAGAGAGAGAGAGAGAGAGAGAGAGAGAGAGAGAGAGAGAGAGAGAGAGAGAGAGAGAGAGAGAAACATATAAACTATATAGGCTAAAACTATAGAGCTAGTAGTAGACATAATATTAACAATTTTCAAAACAAACAACAACATTTCAGGTTTAAATTCATGTGATTCTGTGACTGTGACGTTAACATTTCAGGTTTTAAAGTTTTTTAAACCAGCTTTTTGTCTCCACTAGTTCGTTTTAAAATGGACAAATGATAATAATGAAAAAGGATTAAAAAGTACAATTATTCCATACTCGTTCGATTAATCTGGTCATTACAAACTGCATGTATAACAACAATATAAAACAATCAAGGTAACACACGTTAAAGTTATTTTAACTTTACCCCTCAACACTTGACCAAACAGAGATAAAATCCTAATGAAACACTTCATTTGAATATATCTTCCTCTGATAAAGACAGTCATGAAATTAGACAAAAGATAAATAAAAAGGAAACGGCCATAGAAAAGGACTAGGCTATAATAAACATCAAAACATAAGACATAAGTCACAGTAAATTATAAGTAAAAAATGTAATGTATATATCATGTAACATGTTCTTTGTATACAATTTTCCCACATGAATATTTCCATGTCAAATCTTAGAATACTGGAAAGCATGAAAAATGATTTTCAAATTAAGTTTAGGATTCATCACTTTTTTTGACAATTTTATATATTTATTTATTTATTTATTTTTTGACAAAAACACATTAAACAGTGCAAATTGATTTAGAAAAAACAAGTGGAATCTCAATTAAACCATATATGACAACATACAAACAATGTAAACTTATTTAATGAAATTATTAAAACGTATGTATATCATATTAAGTATATTAAAAAAAGAACAAATACAAAATATGCGTTCATTTATAAGGGTAATGGTACATTTAAGAATATAATAAAACAATACCATAATCAGGCATTAAATAAAACTAAGATGAATAAGAAATTATATTTATGAACATTTTCTTATATTTTATAATTACCATTATAAGGAATAGAAGTGTACATAAAATAGCTGTATGCCAGTATGCATGTCATTTTAAGAGGAACCTAACATTTTAACTAAAACGAGAAAAAAATAAAAGATAATTATAGTGACAACAATTTCAAACAATTTATTCTTCTCTATTACTGAAATTAAATAAAATGTTTGCTTCAACAAAATGGCAGTTTTTTGTTTTCAAGCACAAAATGGCTGCAGTTACGCTTTCCTTGCATAAAACATGGATGCCATGACATGATGCACAGAACGACAAAGGAAAAGGATGCGAGAGATGGAAAACAGACGAGAGGGAAAAGGAGGCTTCCCTGCTTCATTCATTTCTTTAATTTTACATGTTCTGGCAAAACGGAAAAATATGGCTAACATTCCGAAAATGTCACCGTATTTTTTCTTGTTTATATTTTCCGAACAAGCGGTCACTGGAGGGAAAAACTACACTTGTGTAAAGGCACCGAATTAATGTGTTTTTTCTCCTCTTTGCGCTTTGGAAAAAACGCTCTGGTGAATGACAAAACTAACAAGGCGAGAGAGGTGAAATAAAAGGGGGGAGGACGAGGTATCCACTGAGGTGGGCAGTGCAAAACGGACAGAGTTTCGGCTTTTTAAAACAATTAAAAAGATTGAGAAACGGACAGATACTGGAAAAGGAAATGGTGTGCTCACAGCAGGACCGAGCGAGTTAAAAAGAGTCGAAAAAAGACAGGGATCAATTAGAGAGAAAGTAGAACTGACTGAAATGGTTTTTCACAGCGGGGGACAGAAGGACTGAGTAAGAATGAGGGAGAGGAGGGGAAAAAAAAAATCAACAGCAGAATTAATGTTTTGACAAGTTGCCCCGAGTAAGAGCAAGGAGCGGAGCAAAGTGAATAGGATGAAAGACGAGGGCATCCAGGAGCTGTTTTCCACCAGACGCCGCTCCATCAAGACAGAACATTGGCGAGTTTGTTGTTTTGGTTGCACTTTTATGATTTCAGTGCGGTGTCTTGCCACCAACATCCAGGTTTAAACATCATAAGCTATATTTTATGAGTATTGATATTCGAGTGGAGGGGATGGATTTAACTGCGACACAGTGGCAGCTATTGGGGATCTTTCGAGCATGAGACTGCGCTGCTGTTGTTTCTGGGGGAAACATTTCACAGTTACACTCTATGAACAGCAGAATCAGTCATGGTCTAATGAGCGCTACATTCAGTTATTGTCAATCTACACAGTTCAATACATTGCAAGCTTTGCTAACCAACCTTCCAAAAGACAGCACACGTTGCATCTGTAGTTGTATCTCTCTCTTTTCCTCCTCCTCCACCCATCCCTCCCCCGCTACACCTCTCCCCTCCCCTATGTGTGCA
>JARPMJ010009906.1:0-21774 GCA_033366665.1 Phoxinus dragarum
ATCAAATGCAATGCTTTTTTTTTTTTTTTTACTGTGTAATTAAATATTTATTAAGCCTTATTAATTATTTAATTTATTTAGTCAATATTAGTGAATGATTTTCCTTTGTCTTTTGTTGTTTGATTATCAGCAGGTTTATAAGGCTGCTGTCAATTTAGGACCGATTGGACGGATGCAATATTGTTACACACGTTTTTTTCTTTCTTAACTGTGTATGTTCACTTAAGACAAACCAACTCTGTTTACGTGAATACTTGCCAAAACGGGACTTTTTGTGCGTAGGCTATTTTACCGTTCAGGTGCGTCTCCGAAGCCCACGTATGTTTTGCAAATCTGAGTTCGGCTCTGTCTCAGTACGCGCACAAAGAAAGCCACCTGGGGAACAGTGTCTCTTTTGCAGCTTAATGTACTTTTAATAACACGGTTTAATATCAAGCACATCCCCAGGTTTAGCAACAGTAGACTGTATTTTACAACACTCACTTATTTTACTGATTTGGTTGTTTGAACAGTTCAGGTTTTAGGCTTTTAGGGAGGAACGCAAGCGCACCGCTGTAAAGGAAAGGGATGTGCTTAACGAACACGCCTGCTAAACACAAATAATTGTTTTACCTCGATTATCTTGTTTTCTAAATATATATATTCTGCTTTATTCTGTAAAGCTGCTTTGAAACAATATGTATTGTGAAAAGCGCTATACAAATAAATTTGAATTGAACTGAATTGAATATATATATTTTTTATGTTTTTGAAAGTCGTCTCTTATAGGCTTACCCAGACTGCTTTTATTTAGTCAAAAATACAGTGAAAACAGTAATATTGTGAAATATTATTACAATTGCATCGTCCTCGTCGGAATCGACAGACTTACAGAGAGAAAAAGTTATAAATTTAAAAAATATATATATTATTCTTAGCTACAGTTGGGCCTTGTTCACAAGTACCGTAGCTGATATCCCAGCATCCTCCCTAACAGAGCACTGGCAGCATTTCCTCAATTTTTCTTTATCTGCCGATGCACAATGGCTTGGATTAGTCTCAGGGTTGACTTTCTCCAATGTCTATCAGCCATCAGCTTCAGGTTTTTCCTATCAATCCTACGAGCCCCGCATGTCAGAACATGATGTAACATGCTCAGTGAAGCCAAACACAGCTCAGGTGGCAGGCAGGAGATGTTTCTTGTGAGGTGGGGCATGGAAATATTAAGTGTCAGTATGAAATGATAACATAGATTCTGTGGATAATCATTGCCTCGGTGTAATGCATTACAAACATGTGCGTTCTTGTCTCATTGTATCATTTTATGACCCCTTGTGTTTGGGAGCATGAGAGAGCCCAAGGCCGATGAGAACAGAGAATGTGATTTGGAGTTGCTGTGAATGCGCATTTGGTTTATTGCGCTTAAATAAATAACCATTGGCCCAGTGGCATAATTCATCTTCATTTTCTGACGTAAATAAGGAGCGAGATGGTGGTGAGAGTGAAATTCATTTGTGTTTTGCCTTTGAGCAAATGTCTGTGCATTTTTCATCTGATATCTTATTGAAGTCTAATTGTGTGTGTGTGTGTGTGTGTGTGTGTGTCCATGAAGTCACATCTGCTTGTCTTTTTCACAAAGACTCAGAGACAAACATGTCACACTAGCAAACAATGCACTGTTTAAAAATTGACATAAGGCAAAAAAAGGATGTTTGAAGAAATTCTTGCTCTGTCATGAAGTCCAATATTGTTTGAGTCTTGAGCTAACACAAAGAATAAATGACATATAAACAGACCTGTACACTCTTTTTGTCAGCTTGTCATAGACTTCATAAGACGGCAGCTAGCTTGTTTCAGAACTCTGTAATATAAAAGTCGCATTGCTCAACACAAAGAAATACACAACCCAATTATATAACCTATTGTCCTCTGTTTTACGGCACACTTGGAAATAAATCTTCAGATTGCCACAAAACATTACTTTGTTTAACTAAAGCTGCATTTACACTGCAGGTCTTGATGCCCAATTCCGATTTTCGGACTATATCAGATTTTTTTGACGACCCGCTTACATCGTCTTATAAAAGTGACCTGTATCCGATATTTGCATTTACACTATACACTGCCGAAAAAACCCAATGTAGACGTTCTGACCCGGAAAAGGAGGTAAAACAGTGCGATATGCAATGGATGCAGACAAAATGATTATCCAGTCTTTTGCTTTCCCGCACTATTTTCAAAGGTAAACAAAACATTGCTCTCATAAGGCGGTGAAAAAAATAGGAGAGCCCTGGTTGCAGCCTGGGCGAATTTAGCGATTATCGCTGCTACATCGGTTCAGAGGGACGTTTGGATGCGGCAAAGGACTCAACCTCCGCATTACTCCACTGTGTTGATCCTTCGTCCTCCGTCGCGCGATCGCAGTTGGTGTCCACCTAAGTTGACATCCCTTTTTTTAATGACGTACGACTCGCATTTACTGGGGAATATCCGATTTGTCTGCTTACATGGCAGACGCAAATGCACGTATCCGATTCATATCAGATTTATTTCCACATATGAGTGAGGCCTGAAACCGATCTGAGAATATCGGAATCCATGGGCTTTTTTCCTGCTTACACGTTCGCCGGTCATATCCGATCTGTGCACATGAGAGGAAAAAATAATAGGCCTAACAGGCTTTAAAGTCATATTTCAGAGTGATACAGGATATTCAAGAAAAAAAGATTGATGACATACCAGAATGCAGTCAGATGCAATGTGAGCTGGCAAAATCAATGCCTAAATAACTATTTGGCTTTTGGTTAACACTGTCCAATAGTATGCACAGCCTATAGTGGCATCAGTGGGAAAGGAAAATAGTTTCAGAGGAACACATTTTGACAAATGATTACCAATAAAAACTACTTTTTGGGGGGGAATAATACAAACTGATGAATCATTCAATAATAAGACCAGGAATGTGCATTAAGAACATAGATAAAGTGTATTTTAATCGGGTTACACTTCATTTCGATAATCCACTCAAGACATTCTACTAACTATAAGTAACTTATAAGCAAGATTTCTCATCTGGACTGTCCTCCCGGAGATTTCATCTGTGTACACCTCCCGATGTCTGTGTAGGACACACAACATCATGAGAGATCAGTTCCATCCAGCACACGGCTTGTTCCGCCTGCTACCATCGGGCAAGAGGTGCAGGTCTCTTCAACCCAGAACCAGCAGAATGGCCAACAGCCTCTACCCCCGGGCAGTTAAACTGCTGAATAAGAACTGTTCCCTTCTCACTCCCACACTGACTTAATATTTTCCAACAACTGCAATAACTGTGAACTGGACTTTGCATTGATGCAGCACACACTTATACACCTTTTCTTGTTGTTTACTTGTTGCTGTGCCCTGTTTCCAAATTATGCCATTGTTGATCTCTTGCACTCTTTGAAATTGCACTCTTTGCATCATTGCAATGATAATAAATTATTATTATTATTAAGCAACTACATGTCAACTAGCTCTCATTAATTTGCAACTACATGTCAACTAACTCACATTGGAGTATTATAGTAGACTGTTAGGTTAGGGTCAGGGTTAGGGCTAGTAGAAAATGCTCCATACCTGCGTGATGAATCCGATCTTCAGCTGACAAAAGGAGCTGGATGAAATATTTCAATGCTACCAATCCAGAATCTGATTTCTGACTTGTGATGCAGCGCTGAATCATAATGACACCGTGTTCGTTTGTTGGCCAGAGGAGAACTGGCCCCCAGACTGAGCCTGATTTCTTGATTTTATTTCTCCATTCTGTCACCTGATGGATTTTGGGATCCTTGCCACTGTTGTACACTCTGGCTTGCTTAATATTCACTTAATATTCAACAATATTAATGATTTGACTGCGCTAACACTATTGTATGAGAACTGATCTGAGCTTAACAATGACATCACTGTTTTCTGCAGAACTGATTTATAGATTAAATTAACTACTTTAATAACTGAGGATATTTACAACAGAACTGAATCAACACTGAACTGATTCCAGCTGAACAATGACACGGTTTTCCTTTTAGAGATGCTCTAGTCTATACACCGAAATTATAAATTTTCTTGAAAAAGTGCTTAACCTCCACCCTCCAACTTATCCCAATTCCAATGTCTGTTTCCCAATTCCAATTCCAATTTCCCCCACAGAATGGATAGCAGCAGCAATCAAAATAATAAAAAAAGAAGACATAATATGATAACTTACCACACTAAAACAGAACGTTTTGGCATGGTCAACCAAGAGGCAGGAGAATAAGCCATGACCTACAAGGAAAACATAAAAAAAGAGAAAATAAAGAAGAGGTTAGTTCAACTATAGTAGAAATCACTTCATTAGAAAAAAATCATTGTTAGAAATCTTGTCCTTTCAAAGACAAAGATGGTGTGTGATGCTCGTGAGCTGTGCTTCATTCATTAGATGACGTAGATTATGACAGAACCAGAGAGTGAGAACAATGGAGAGTGCTTTAGGATGCAGAAAAGAGTTTAAAATGGATCTTCCATGAACTGCATTAGAGAGAAAGTCTGTCCAAATCTTGCAGTACTCCTGAATGCCCATACTCAAAACAAAACACTTCATCAATAAAACTAAGACAATGGAATCCAGTCAGTCACTGCCCTCCAAACAGTAAGCCAAAGGTAAACTAGCTTCGAGATTTTAAACAATGCAAGGTAAAGGTTTTTGTGATGAACTAGTTAAATCTACAATTAAGTCATACATAATGACAGCATTTATTTATTTTGTTTATGTTCTGTTTAACAACGATCCAAAATGAACAAAAAGTACTCAAGCAGCACACTGTTGCTATGGTTACCTTCTCAGGTGAACGATTTTCTGTTCATGGACATCTATTAACCATTTGTAGAAACATCTTATAGAAGAAATCATACAACACCGCGGAAGAGATGAGTCGCTATGTTCCGTTATATAAAATATAGAAAATAACTGAACCATTTATCTATTCAAATATTCATAAATTCAGTAGCAACTGCAGATCGTGAACTTTAAGTGTAGGTTAAAGGATTTGTAAAGCCTCAGTAATAACGGCACAACTCTATTTGCTAACTATTGGCAGGAACAGTTTCCTGTCAGCCACCGCAATCCATTTCACATGAAAATAACCTGAAACATTATCTTCACACTGCTGCTTATGCCCTAGTTTTTTTTTTTATTATCAACATCATTACAACAGGTACATGTTCCTCAGGCATATATCAGAAATGAAATTCCCCTCTCTCATTAAAGGTAAACCGTTTTAAGCCACTAACAGATCCGCCTATTGAGCTACTTTTCAGTGATGGTGGATGGCAGGCTTGTTCTTTATATGCACTTCTTAGACAAAAGCATCTCTTTGATGTCATTGTTATATTTGAAATAAACCAATAGAGTAAGCTGTAGGTAGAAGTGAAAAAAAGAAGCAGACTATTCACTCTATAAAAAGCATGTATTATGATGGAAGTGATGTCCTTGCGTTTCATTCAGGAGGAATCATTCTGACACAGAGAACAGATCATAACTTTTGAGTTGAACCTCTGAAGCTGGCAGTGAGTGACTGCAATATAGGAAAGATTTGGATATTAGAACACATGGAATTGGTGAGTAGGTTCCTCAGAGTGTTAAAAGGGAGAGGGCATAGAAAGTTGAAGGACACTAACAGAGACAAAGTTTGTGAGAGCTTTATAAGTGACGAGAATAGGGTAGTGCAATATTCTGGCACAAAAAAATATTGCAGAACTACAGATTTAAAGCGGTTATGCAACAGATAACAAAGTGCACTTTATATAATGAATGTTCATGCATAATAATGTTTTGACTCTTTCTGTAGGTTACATCGATAATTAACTAATACAACTCTTAATGGGTGAGTCATTTACTCATTCATTAAATTGAATCATTCAAAAATGACTTGCTCATACGTTAATGGGCTGCGTCTGAAATCGCATACTCTCTTGAGTAGGTACTTATTTTGAGTAAGTAATTACTTCAAACCCGCTAAAAAAGGACGTTCTATATAGTATGAATGCGTGTATGAATGTAATCCGGACTACATTCGCCAAGTTGCCCTCATCACGTGACCTACAGTGTCAGTTGCATCGCTTCACTGTCATTAGGCTTGTTCGACTTCATGCAGCGCTGCGCAGACGGATCGGTTAGAAATGTTGTCTAACTTGAGACAGCGCCGACACCACATCACTGTGAAGTATGGCATCAAAGAGAGCGATTCGAGAGCAGATGGTTGACTCAGCCGGCGCAGATTCTCAAGAGCGGCTGCACAAGCTTTGACGATGACACAGCTGTTTCACGATTGGCCAGATTTACCGCATAACAACGATCACGTGTTTCACAAATCTGTATTTTTATAACAGTTAAAGCTCTTTCATGTAGCCGTGATGTTATATTGTGTCATGTTTATTAAAATATAACTGATAAAATCCATAGACCCCAATTCATTGGCGTTTACATAGTATAGGCTTATGTTGAACTTGATTCTTGTAAAAACAGAAATGAAAATGTCTCTAAAACATCTGTGTATTTGACAAATATTGCATTTGTTTCACTTCAGCTGTGATAAAGTGTGCAAATACAGCACGTGCGCCACTACGGGTAGCAGAAAGTGTCCGACTTCACGTCTCCGTTTTCAGCTCCTCTCCGACAGAAAGCTGCAACTATCGCCGATCGGTTACATCCAGCCGCATCTGAAGTCAAACACACCTTCAGACAAATCCTCTCCCATGGCCTTATGGGATAGTACAGTGTCCATCATATGCAGACTTCAGAATCTCGCCGTAAGTAGAACGTCATCCAGGTATTTTTTGCCCACCCTTCTGAGTACTGTGAATTCGAACATATTTATTTTGTCATATACTGTTTTTCGCCTACTATACAATAGGGAAGTGAGCAGTTTAAATTGCCATGAGTGAGACATTTAATCATTCACTGAAGTAATTTGCTCAAACACAGTGATTCATTCAGCACGCACGGATGGATGGACGGACGGAATTCTTTTTCATTACGGTAATGTTTATGTCCTGGAATATCTGAAGAATATATTTGGAAACACAATTTGAAGCACATGAATCATCATGGTATTATGTTCAGTTTTATATGCTATTAAATAGATAAAAACTTGGTAATTCAATGACCCTGCATCCCACACATATTCAGTAGTGTATTTACAGTACCATCTGTTCAGTATCACGCAAGGAAATATAGCGCTAACTGTACCGAAGCAGAAAACTCTGGTATGGAGCCAACTGTAAACTAGACTAATGAACAGTGTATCTGCTTGTATATGTAAGCTTTTTTGCTATCAGTTAACAGGAGTGAAAAGTTTGTCATTATGTAACATTATTTTCCATGTCTTTCTCTCAGTTATATAACCTGTACACAATTGCAAGTCATTAATGGGTTCATTCCATCTTTCCCTCTTCTTTTCTTTCACTTTTACACACACACACACACACACACACACACACACACACACACACACACACACACACACACACACACACACACACACACACACACACACACACACACTCTATACTTTGATTCAACATTGTTAAATTCAAATTATGATCATGCAACTAGCACATCCTGAAAGCAAATGTTGACAAGGTAAAAATGAGTAGTTGTCCTAGTATTTATTTACAGGTATTCATCCATATCTGTCTGCTATGCTGCATGTGTACAGATGGTAATGCCCTTAAACCAGGCTTTTGCAAAAGCGTATAAATGAATTGGTGGTTTTCTCATGTGTGCTGGAAGCCTATAGACTTCAGCTAAAGCTTTCAACTCTATCTGTCCAGTTGCTGCTCCCCAAGTCCCTCACTTCAACCTTTACCAGGACATCAACCCTTCAGCCTAGTTCGACTGGACTGAACTCTTTGCCAATTTTATGAGCCCATTCCACCACTCTCTCAGCTCCTATTTGTTAAAATCCTTGTGAATTAAGGTAGCGGGAGGTCACCAGGTCACTGTGTTCATCCTTGATTTTGTATCTATATAATGATATAGCCAAGAACTCACCGCACCTTAACAACTGTCCATATGAGGGAAATATATTCTTTTTAAAAAGTGTCAAGTGGGATTGAGAAAGGTCAGCATTGCCATAAAAAAACATTTAAGTTTTAAAATATTAAAATAAAAACAATTATTTTAAATTGTAATAATATTTAACACTATTACTGTTTTCACTATACTTTTAAATCAAACAAATGAAGCCTTGGTGAACATAAGAGACATAAATGATCCAAAGGCTCAAAAGCATAATATTTTTATACATACAGTATACAACAGACGTAGAGTTCAACAGACATTAATCTACTGATATATGTGCTGATATGTTTTGTCTGATGTTGTGAAAGTGTTACTATCTCCGAGTAATTTGTTTTGGAACAATTTGGAAATTTACGTACTGTAGCTGTTAAAACCTTACAAAACCTAGGGGAAACTTGAAGCTACAAGTTGTCTCATATTGCCAGAAATAGTCATGTTTCACAGTCTCCCTCTGAAGCCAGACTTCACGTCTCCAAAATAGAATTATGTATCCCCAGGGTCCAAAAATAAACCTGATTCTCCGTTTGACTTTTGTCACCCTCCTCACATCCCTTTCGTTGCTAATCAAAAAAAAAAAGTCAATACGTTATCAAGCTTTGCCTGAGAAATCTGAGATGGACACAGTGGCAGCGCTCCTGCACACTCTTCACCTCAGGTCTTTGGAGCTATAAAGCAGAATGATTTATGATATTTATTCTCATAAAAGTCTACCATGCTGTCTAGAAGCCTCAGATCAGCTCACTAGAACGCCACTGATGGTGAAGCAGCAGTAAGTAAATACATGGCACCACGAGGCGGACAGATAGCATTAGCATTAAGCGCTACCAACCGCCATCGATCAGTTCCGGAGACGCAAATCAGGATGCAAATTTCCAGTTAAACCTCGGGAACAGTCGACATCAAAGCAGCGCTCAAATGCACCCTGCGTGCCAGACTGCTGATGAAGATAACGTGTGACTGAGCGTCATTGGCTTTGTCTGAAAAAACAACAGGAGCCATCAACTCAGCATCAATGCAGATCCACTTATGTTTGCATTCTTTTCTCACTTGTGAGCACCTGAACCTGCTGTGGTCTTAAATACAGAACACTGCCAATCAAAATGTTAATACATCAAACTCATCCCTAATGATATTTGTGCAAGTCTCAGCTGTGATGTAGATTACTGTACCATTTGCAGGTAAAAGTGACAATGGAGATGACTATTGTTTACAGACGCATTAGTATCTGGAACCATTTTTAAAATTGGCAAATGTATCCATAAAAAGCTAACAATTGTGTCTTGTATGCTGAGGCCCAGAACTCATCCATTTTAAATGCACAGGGGCGAATCCACTAAACACTTATTATGCAAAAACCTAAAAGTCTGTAGTTCTCTGCATTTTTGTCTCCAAGGCTCCACATTTTCCAAGGCTTCCAAAACTAGGACTGTTAACAGGTTAAAATTAAGAACTGCTATTTTGTAATTATGGAAGATTTAAGAACAATGATTTATGGGTTTATTGGAATGTATTTCTTCTGTTAAATTGTGGCTTGCTAGTAACCTTCTCCAATTAAATTTGTAAAAGACTGAAACCCTAATTGTTGCCCCAGACAATAAAATACCATCCGTCCTTCAACACCTTGGTTATCGGAGTTCCTCTGTCCAGTCGAGCATCAGAAATCTAGGTGTCTGGTTTGACCAGTCAATGTCTTTGGACTGCCATTCTAGACTTTTGCTCAGAAATATTTTTTATCATCTAAGAAATATTGCAAAATTGAGGGCAATTTTATCGGACTCTGATCTCGAGACGGTTATCTATGCTTTTATTTCTCTTTACGTTTAGATTACTGTAACTCTCTTTTTACTTTTTGTAACAAAATATTTTATTCATTTAATTAAGTTATTTAATAACTAATTTAAGTTATTGTATTAAGATTCAACAAGAAACATCTCTTAGTGACCCTTATTTTAATACAATCTACATCAATCTTGATTGCCCCTTGGATTTCAACAAGGTCCCCTTGTTGATTTGCATAACTATGTTAGTGGCTCTGGTGCTAAAACAGCATCGTGAGCAAATAAACAATACTATCAATGGGCGCAATTCATTCTCGGTGAATTCCCTCCTCAATGTTCGCTGAAATAATTTCAGAATAAACCCTTTAAACCAGAGGCCTCAATTTACATGGTGAGAGGGGAACTTTAATTGAGTTGTCTGCTAGTTCCTAATAAACCATCTTGTGTGCTTTAGTAAACAGTGTCATATTTTCCCAGCGGATGTAGCTGACACATATTAGATCGTGTGAAAAATAGGCCACTGAATGCAAATCACCACCGCCTTTCCCACCACTTAAAAATACCTAATCTACTTTTTGCTTTTCCCCCCTCTTCGTGTAGATGAGAACATAGCACAAAGCTCAAGTAGAAAAAAGTCATGTTGCTTAAAGCAATACACAATACTCTCACAGGCTGCTTTTACAAAAAAAAGAAGACACAAACTAATAAGAGTGTAACTGAGCCTGTGGAGGCTGTTTAGAAAGGTGCATGTTTCGTAGTGGGTTTTACGACATAAAAGGAATTAAAGTTTATTAAAGTCTGTCATCATTCACTCCAAAACTGTGTGGCTTACTTTCTTCTGTGGAACATAAAACGCAAATAACAAAAGAAGCTAAAAAATAACACCATAAATAGCATCATAAAAATGGTCCAAGTGTTCTGAAACAATGGTTTGTAGAGAGCGAAACAAACTCTTTCCCTGCCACTGTTTTTTTTCTTTTGCCAGAAGTTGCCCATCAGCACCAGTATTTCTGATAATTTTCACAAAGCTTTCATGGACCCCCAGAATATGTTGTATCTGATTTTTTTTCGACATTTTGAACATAAAGCTTTTTTCTACATTTTGAACATAAAGCTTAGAAAATCACGTTTTGTTCAGAGACTACATAGGGATCAGATTCAGAACAGTGATCAAAACATGGATAGAGTAGTTTGAGTCCTTCAACACTGCCAAACTTCACAGTCTTATACCTCTTCCTGGGTCGACATGTCATATTAGGCTGTTTTGATTTATATGAGGTATTAATTTAATATTTATTGACCAAATTAGCTTGCATGTGTGTAATCAATCCTTCAAACACTAGTGTCTGCTTCTTCTTCACTTCTTTTTGAATCTGGAGATATTGTACTATTTCAGAAGATACATAATAGCATCCCCTACTGTATAACAGTAAAAACATGGATTGCTGGAAAATTTCGCCAACGGCAGGGACAGAATAATAAGATATGTCATATTCACGAACTAAACATTATTTTGAGTCAGATCTTTTCAATGAATAATTTAATATAGTTCAAAAAAACTGGTCTGAATGATTTGTTTACAAATTTTACTGATCTGGATCTTAACTCTTTCCATGCCATTGACAGACTTTTCCGGCTTTCCATGTTTTCGCTGTTGGTAGGGGGCGCAATGACACATTTTGAAAGAGTACTGAATCCCCTGATCAAAACAGGTGGAGAAGAAGCAGAAACAAGCAATAGAATATGTAATCAGATGCAAATGAATCAAAACTGCCTCATGTTACTGAATGAAATGTCGACCCAGGACAAGCTCTACGACTGTGAAGCTTTAAGGCTGTTTTCTTTCTGAATCCGATCCAGACTTAGTCTTTGACAAAAAAGCAATTTTCTCAGCTTTTTTCTAAAAAGTTTTTTTTTTTTAATGAAACTGACCCACATTCAAGTGTTGATAAAAAAAAGAATGCATGAAGCTAGAACAAACTTTTTTTTGTTCTTTTCACATTCAGAAGAGACACCAGCAATTTATTCACTAAGTCATATGGGTTTGAAACAAAATGAGTGTAAGAATTTGAAACCTTGTATTTTGAGTTGTCTTTGCTTCATTAAAATAAGCATGAAGATTTAACTGTAACAAAAGAAGACTAATCAGCTCTGGTGGAATCAGTGATGTTCCATAATTCATACCAGCAAACATCATTAGTAATTTATGGTGAGGCAACGTTGTGAATGTAGCTGTTAGCAAGAAGAACAAACACATTGGTCATATTTGCACATATTTCATGGTTTGGCAGGGGAAAAGCAACACAATTGTGCACTTTCAAACCTCTTAATGTCTTAACTGACTGAGTGAGTTTGTATAAATATATATCTATATATATATATATTAAAGCTTTACTAAAATGATCTAGCTATTAAAAAACTTTTATTTGAAAACAAAGGATCAAACAAACTAACAGATGGATTTGAATGGAAAATTTAAAATGTTTTTATTTATTTTCCTTCTGTAAGCAACATGTCCAGCTCTAAAGGACTCATGCTTTTATATAACACTGATCTATATAACTGCCCAGCAGGCACAAGACGTCTATATGACGTCAGTCTGACGTTGGACCCCAACGTCGGACAGACGTTGCATTTTGGTTGAATATGAAAATCGGGTTGACGTCAGAACCTAACGTCAAATTAACGTCAACTTCCAACGTCTCTCCAACGTTGTAGATAGACGTCAGACTGACGTTGGGTTATGACGTCAACCCGATTTTCATATTCAACCAAAATGCAACGTCTCTCCAACGTTGGAGGTAGACGTCAGACTGACGTTGGGTTATGACGTCAACCCGATTTTCATATTCAACCAAAATGCAACGTCTTTCCAACGTTTGAGATAGACGTTAGACTGACGTTGGGTTATGACGTCAACCCGATTTTCATATTCAACCAAAATGCAACGTCTTTCCAACGTTGTAGGTAGACGTCAGACTGACGTTGGGTTATGACGTCAACCCGATTTTCATTTTCAACCAAAATACAACGTCTCTCCAACGTTTGAGATAGACGTCAGACTGACGTTGGGTTATGACGTCAACCCGATTTTCATTTCCAACCAAAATACAACGTCTCTCCAACGTTTGAGATAGACGTCAGACTGACGTTGGGTTATGACGTCAACCCGATTTCTATATTCAACCAAAATGCAACGTCTTTCCAACGTTTGAGATAGACGTCAGACTGACGTTGGGTTATGACGTCAACCCGATTTTCATTTTCAACCAAAATACAACGTCTCTCCAACGTTTGAGATAGACGTCAGACTGACGTTGGGTTATGACGTCAACCCGATTTTCATATTCAACCAAAATGCAACGTCTTTCCAACGTTTGAGATAGACGTCAGACTGACGTTGGGTTATGACGTCAACCCGATTTTCATATTCAACCAAAATGCAACGTCTTTCCAACGTTTGAGATAGACGTCAGACTGACGTTGGGTTATGACGTCAACCCGATTTTCATATTCAACCAAAATGCAACGTCTTTCCAACGTTTGAGATAGACGTCAGACTGACGTTGGGTTATGACGTCAACCCGATTTTCATTTTTAACCAAAAATACAACGTCTGTCCAACGTTTGAGATAGACGTCAGACTGACGTTGGGTTATGACGTCAACCCGATTTTCATTTTCAACCAAAATACAACGTCTCTCCAACGTTTGAGATAGACGTCAGACTGACGTTGGGTTATGACGTCAACCCGATTTTCATTTTCAACCAAAATACAACGTCTTTCAACGTTGGAGATAGACGTCAGACTAACGTTGGGTTATGACGTCAACCCGATTTTCATTTTCAACCAAAATACAACGTCCTGTCCAACGTTTGAGATAGACGTCAGACTGACGTTGGGTTATGACGTCAACCCGATTTTCATTTTCAACCAAAATACAACGTCTGTCCAACGTTTGAGATAGACATCAAACTCAAGTTGGTCCAATCTCCAACAGTGTCAACACAACATTAGCTGTCAAATTTCAACTTAAATATATATACTAAGAGATATATGGTTATTTTGTTGGCATGACATCGAACTTTTAACAGAGCCAGGTTTTCATTGTAAAATAACAATCAACATACAAAGAAACTTCATAGCAACAAGGTCGAACAGAGGTCAAGATCCAATGCGAGACAACCCAAAAGTATCTTAAGACAAGAGCAAACAGAAAAGTAACTTGGAGTACACATATGTTGTTTATTAGATAAATGACAAAACAATTAAATGGATTCTAAAAAAAAAACTTTTATTAGTATATATATTTTTTTTTACATTATTTTAACAGAAATAGATTATAAAATTAGTTTTTTTTTTTTTTTTACATTATTTTAAAAGTAATAGAACTATAAATCTTCAACTATAAAGCAAATTTACCATTATCCTTTATTCTTTATATCTAACAATCTTTCTTTCTGCCACCTCCGCCCACCCTGTCTGGGGCATATTTTAAACAAAAGGCGACAGCCGCTGAAATATTTGCCTCGTCTCCTTGGAAGTCCTCTGGACACTCTCTGTAAGAAATATTTAAAAAAAGGAAATTTATGGGGAATATAGGTTATGATGCACTGCAGTAAGCATTAAAACTACAGACATTAAAGTGCAAATCTATTGCTAACCGAAAAGCACATAAGTAAACCCACTGTTAGTGATAAGGTTATAGCAGAATAAGATCAACTACAGGACGGGCCTTCAATCTAAAATTTGTAATCAAATTTATTACGTGATAAATTGATTAATGAATCTAATTAACCACAATCACATTTATCATCATTTGAATGGAAACGCTTCATAATAAAAATATTTATTCAATACCATTAAAAAATTGTGACACTTGACTAAAGCATTGAATATCTCAAGGTGGCATTAATCAAATGGGTTATTTCCAAATAGCCTACATGTTGTTGTTTTTTCATTTAATATAATTAAGCTTATCAATTATGTTGCCATAACAGTTTTTATTATTATTGTGGAACTCGACATTAGGCATTGTAATATGGTCAAGTTACTTGTCCGGAGAGAAAAGAAAAAGTGTTCTAGACTCGCCTCTTTAAAATCATCACCAAAAACATGGCAACAGCAATGGCTTTATCAGACCATGGAAAGGAAACAAAACGCATTAAAAAAATAAAAAAATAAAAAACAAGGTGATGTCAAAGTTGGGTATACATTCATGGGTTTTACGAAATAGCCTATACTTTGTAAGACTCGTCCATTAAGCAAATTCCATTTACATATCCAATATAAGTTATTGTAAAATATTTATATTTCTCAACTCTTTACTAAAAATGTCAATGACGTGACGCCTAAATTCTCTGTCCGGTTGCATTTTTTTTTTTTAATTAATGGGTTTAATTGGGTTTAATTTAAAAATGGGTTTTAAACGCATAACAAGATACCAAATATGTACTTTAACTTTTAAAAAAGCATTAATTATTTGTAATTTTCTGTTTTTTAAAGTGCCAAAATATCTTATTTTGACTATCCGGCCATACTTCTTTTTTGGAAACATTTTTGAAATTACTCTAAATTTATGCATATTTATTTTCTGCAATATTTGGCATGATTTCCAAAGTGTTTTGTAAATTAATCCTGTACAATATTGCAAATCATTTGTATATTTGCATCATAATATATAGGGGTGTAACGATACCTTCATTTCACGATTCGATATATATCACGATACTGAACTCACGATACGATATTATTGCGATACTCCCAAGACATATGATAAAAGGTTAACAAAAAATTTACTGTTGATTAAAATGCTAACTTTGATATTACATTGTGGGTTTAAATGAACAGGTTTGGACTTGGTGCTTGTAATTCAAGGATAATGGTGACACCAGAATAAAAATATTCATGATTCTGAAGCTGACCATTGCATTATTATACATTATAATCAACATTATATAGTAGTTTAATGTAGTACTGACACTAAAACTCTGAAAACATGATTTTTTTCTTATACAGTAATTTCTATTTTGGGTGAACTATCCACGATACATATTGTCACTATCCACGATAAGTATTGTTGCATTTTTGTATTGCGATATATTGTGGCACGATATATTGTTACACCCCTAATAATATACAAAACAACGTTGTCCGATGATGTGCATTTTATGAATGGGCGACCATCAAGAAACAACCAATTAGGCCTATCTGTGCATTAGTTACTTATGAACTATGCATATTAGTGCACCCGGATTGTAAAGTGTTACCCAAGTTCTCAGTAATTAAATTGTTTGCATTTCTTTTGAGTTTTTGTAAGTAATGATCTCATATTTTTGTTCTATAATTTCAGTTGCCTTCTTAAATGTAGTTAACAGACTTGTTTTCCTGTAAATCGCATTAAACTGATAAAAATACCATTGACTTAAGCATACTGTATCAGTGATTCATATTTCAGCCACAGAAATTAGAGATTTTATCTTTTTATTTGATAGTTATTGCTATTATTGGTCATGCCTAGGGGTGTAACGGTTAGTATATAACCGTGAGACCGACTGTTATAGTTAAACACCGTCATTAGAACTATATAACCCGCCAAAACCATGTTATTATTTTATATTAATATATTATTATCTGGCTGTTTTATTATATATTATATTTTTTAAAAACATTTTTTAGCAACAATTATTTTCATTTTTTAGATAGGATCATAAGATGCGCAATATGTCGGGAGACATGGTTTTTACATGGAAGTTTTGTTTTGTAAATCATCAGAAATGCGTTTTACAACTTCAGTTTGCTCTGTAGAAAGCCTTTCTTTAAATTTCGTTTTGTACAAATTTGTATCTTAATTTTAATAAATGTTTCATCAACCAATTGCATGTATTTAATAAATAAAAAGCAAATATAGCAGACAATATAATAACCGGTCCGTGACATGGAGGCGCCGTCGAAAATGGGCCCTATATAGCCCAAGTAGTCATTGACCCACGAGCACATTTTACACAATAAAGTGATCGAGAATCCACGACAAAGGACAAATATGGCCACAATGTAAACATTTTTTATTTTATGTGTCATGTGGAGGGCTCCGTAAAATTAATGTAAATTAAAGCATTCATTTCACGTGCTATAACGGTTTCCCCGACTCCCCCAACAGCGGCCGATACTTGCGAACAGACAAGCCGGCTCACGTGCAGTTCAGTCAGAAAAATGTGCGCTGAGGCGACTTTCATTTCACTACTTGTACTATAGTTATGTATAGTTATTTAAGTCACTTTTAACTGTACATTATTAAAGATTAAAGACTCTGGCAATGCAGTTAGTAGCTAGCCTAGGCTAGGTGGAAATTCGCGCCAGTTCACAAAAATCCATTGCTGTCCCACAGAAAATTGAAACTAATAAACACCCATATTTATTTATATTTTCCTTACCTCTGTTCACTCATCGTCCACAGCAGGTATGTCAGCAGGATGTTGAAAGGTGTGCAGTGCCCGCGCTATGCAGTGAGTACAACAGCTAGAGTGGAACATGAGGTATTTTCCACAAGGATGGAGCAGAGGAAATTAATGCTTGCCTAACTGTGATTGGTTAGTGAGGTGTTTTCCACAAGAGGATAGGGCAGAGGAAATTGATGCCTAACTGTGATTGGTTAGGAATTCATTTCAAATTTCTTTCAAACAAAACAAAAACCAAACTACACTTCAATAGGCTAATTTGATTTTATTATCGTTATTCATATTCTAATCATTATTTGTATATTAATACTTAGGCTACTGCGTTTGCCTGACAGCTGCACTGTTATGAAGCTTTAAAATAAATTATGGGTGAAATGACGTTGAGACACTTTTTGATTTGATTTTTCACACAAAATAGATACTGAAAACAAGTGAATTTCTTTAGCTTGTAGACTAAGATATTATCAATCAATAATACCCATAAGTAGTTTATATTTTCCACCATTAGCTCATAAAAATAAGGTGCTTTTTGTCCTAACGTTGTCTCAACTGTACCTGGTATAAGGATTTCAACATCCTTATAAAATTCATTTTAGAAAATATAGGCTATTCATTAAATAATACACAGTTTAAATATTACAAATATCAAATTTTATTTTAATTTGTGTGCTGGCTAATTACGACGTTTAACCTGTTATCATAACACTGACCATCTAAACAGCGTGTGATGTCTATGGATCTTTATCGCTGGGACACCTCGCACATTTCTCTAATTTTTTCAATGACCTTGCATGACACAATATCATGAAATATGCCAGTTTTTTAGGGCACAGAATAACTTTTGTATACCAGTTACGTTTAACCAGTCACATAAGGATAAGCTATTCATTGTGGAGAGTGCATGGTGAAGTGAACATCTTAATTTAGAAAAAAAAACTTTTGCTGATATCTTCAGATCGGAGATGTGTCTGTTGTTCAAATTTTCCACGATCAAAGAGGACACTAATACGCATGTGCACAAAAGAAATCACAAACGTGTGCTTGCTGCGCACGCAAGTTATTTAAGGTGTCTCAACTGTACACATGTCTCAACTGTACCCAGTCTCTACCCTATGTCTGTGTCTCCTCATGGAATCCAAATTATAAGGCCATGTGTTATAGCCTTCAGGGCCATGAGGTCCAACTCACCAGTAGTCCTGATAAAACAACTAAAACCTTCGTCAGGTGGTTGGGCGTATGCTATACAGATGTTGAGTACCACTAGGCCTACCTGTAGCCTATTCATTGCTCTCTGATAAACTGCGTATTTTGATTTTTTTTTTAAATTGATTACCCAAAGGCACAACTTGAAGAGGTAGTTCACATTTCACCCACACAGTGGTATTTGCTGTTCCATAATGTAGATAATCCAAATTTGAACCATCTTTCCCTCTTGTACGAATGAGCAACTTACCTGGAGTGTGCTGCTCTAGAATGAATAAAGTGTATACACCTGCAAAACAACATTTTGAGCAGCAAACCAGCTGATTTAAAAAAAAAAATATATATATATGCACAAACAACACAAGGTGGTTTAGGATTCATTAATATAATTGTAGAAATAAGTATAAAATATGTTAAAAACGAATCCCAACCAGTGTTGTTGTGCGCACCTTTACAGCACTCTTTCATAATTTTGATTGCTTGGTGTAGGCCTATTTTAGACATTGAATTTATCTTACCCAACACTACAACTGAAATCATACCAAATATGTGTAATGTTGCCTGTATCCTTTTTTAGATGTATAAATTAGCATGCTGACGTTTGTGTTTTGTTAGTAATGATATACAACAACAACAACATCTGATAAAGGAATGTCTTGTTGTCTAGATGTTAACATTGTGACAGTGCTGGGTTTAGACCACCATACCTCACGATAATTAGAAGATTGTGACCCAACAACACATTTTAGTATTTGACATCAATATGATGTTAGAATTTATTGTTGTGTGGACGTTACCATTACAACGTTAAGGAGACATTGGGTTTTGAAATGTCATTTTTTGACGTCACTATGATGTTGGCTTGACATTGTAGTAAATACCACAACCTAAAACCAACAAAATATCAACGGTCTAATGATGTTAGAGTTTGACGTTGTGTGGACGTTAACATTATGACGTCAGATGATGTTGGGTTTTGGTCACCATACCTCATGACTTAATGTCAGTGTTTGAACGTACATATGATGTTGTATGGAGATGTTGGCTTGACGTTGTATTTTGGTTAGTAAATACTACAACCTAAAACCAACAAAATATCAACGTCTAATGATGTTATAATTTGACGAGGTGTGGACGTTATCATTATGACGTCAGATGATGTTGGGTTTTGGTCACCATACCTCATGACTGAATATAATAATAATAATTCGTTACATTTATATAGCGCTTTATCTGAGACCCTCAAAACGCTTCACCTAGAAGGGGGGAATCTCCTCAACCACCACCAATGTGCAGCATCCCCTTGGATGATGCGACAGCAGCCATATTGCGCCAGAACGTCCACCACACACCAGCTTACTGGTGGAGAGGAGACAGTGATGAAGCCAATCAGTATATGGGGGATGATTAGGAGGCCATGATGGACAGAGACCAAGGGGCAAATTTGGCCAGGATGCCGGGGTTACACCCCTACTCTTTTTCGAAGGACATCCTGGGATTTTTAATGACCACAGAGAGTCAGGACCTCGGTTTAACGTCTCATCCGAAGGACGGGTATATAAGTGTTTGACATCAAAATGACGTTGTCTGGAGACGTTGGCTTGACGTTGTATTTTGGTTAGTGAAAACCACAACCTAAAAACCAACAAATAATCAACGTTTATTGATGTTATAATTTGATGTTGCGTGGACGTTACCCATTATTACGTCAGATGACGTTGTATTTTGGTTGGTAAATACCACGACCTAAAACCAACAAAATATCAACGTCTACTGATGTTATACTTTGACGTTGCGTCGACGTTACCATAATGACGTCATATGACGTTGTATTATGGTTGGTAAATACCCACGACCTAAAACCATCAAAATATCGACGTCTACTGATGTTATAATTTGACGTTGCGTGGACGTTACCATTATTACGTCAGATGACGTTGTATCATGGTTGGTAAATACCACGATCTAAAACCAACAAAATATCAACGTCTACTGATGTTATACTTTGACGTTGCGTGGACGTTACCATTATTACGGTCATATGACGTTGTATTATGGTTGGTAAAATACCACGACCTAAAACCAACAAAATATCAACGTCTACTGATGTTATAATTTGACGTTGCGTGGACGTTACCATTATTACGTCAGATGACGTTGTATTTTGGTTGGTAAATACCACGACCTAAAACCAACAAAATATCAACGTCTACTGATGTTATAATTTGACGTCGCGTGGACGTTACCATTATTACGTCATATGACGTTGTATTATGGTTGGTAAATACCACGACCTAAAACCAACAAAAATATCAACGTCTACTGATGTTATAATTTGACGTTGCGTGGACGTTACCATTATTACGTCAGATGACGTTGTATTTTGGTTGGTAAATACCACGACCTAAAACCAACAAAATATCAACGTCTACTGATGTTATAATTTGACGTCGCGTGGACGTTACCATTATTACGTCATATGACGTTGTATTTTGGTTGGTAAATACCACGACCTAAAACCCAACAAAATATCAACGTCTACTGATGTTATAATTTGACGTTGCGTGGACGTTACCATTATTACGTCAGATGACGTTGTATTATGGTTGGTAAATACCACGATCTAAAACCAACAAAATATCAACGTCTACTGATGTTATAATTTGACGTTGCGTGGACTTTACCATTATTACGTCAGATGACGTTGTATTTTGGTTGGTAAATACCACGACCTAAAACCAACCAAAATATCAACGTCTACTGATGTTATAATTTGACGTCGCGTGGACGTTACCATTATTACGTCATATGACGTTGTATTATGGTTGGTAAATACCACGACCTAAAACCAACAAAATATCAACGTCTACTGATGTTATAATTTGACGTTGCGTGGACGTTACCATTATTACGTCAGATGACGTTGTATTTTGGTTGGTAAATACCACGACCTAAAACCAACAAAATATCAACGTCTACTGATGTTATAATTTGACGTTGCGTGGACGTTACCATTATTACGTCAGATGACGTTGTATTATGGTTGGTAAATACCACGACCTAAAACCAACAAAATATCAACGTCTACTGATGTGATAATTTGACGTTGCGTGGACGTTACCATTATTACGTCAGATGACGTTGTATTATGGTTGGTAAATACCACGACCTAAAACCATCAAAATATCAACGTCTACTGATGTTATAATTTGACGTTGCCTGGTCGTCACCATAATGACGTCAATAGACATT
>JARPMJ010009907.1:0-21765 GCA_033366665.1 Phoxinus dragarum
ACACACGATCTACAGAACGCGTATTTGCATTCCACTGCGCTGCTTCTCCATTATTTTCTATTTAAACATGCTAAACGGACCTTGCGCCATTCACATATGTGACCCTGGATCACAAACCCAGTCTCGAGCCACGGGTATATTCTGTGGCAATAGCCAACAATACCATCTGTATGGGTCAAAATTATAGTTTTTTTTTCTTTTATGCCAAAAATCATAAGGATATTAACTAAAGATCATGATCCATGAAGTTTCCTACTGTAAATATATAAAACATGTATGTTTGTGAGTGAATGCAGCACAATCGTGAACATAAATGCACAACTTTAAAGCAGATTTTCTCAATGTTTATATTTTTTTTGCTCCTCAGATTCCAGATTTACAATAGTTGTGTCTCGACCAAATATTGTCCTATCCTAACAAACCACACATCAATGGACAGATGAATTATTCAGCTTTCATGATGTATTTCAATTTCAAGTAATTGACCCATGTGACTGGTTTTGTGGTCCAGGGTCACATATAACATGTATACATTGGAATGAGATGGCGTTTATTCAACACGCAACATTACGCACGGCTACATAATGCAAATACACAATAACAAATACAAAAATCAAGTAACTAACAGTAAATTACATGTGTTCTCCTTTCCAAATGCCCTTTTGACATGCAGTAGGTGCACACATCTCACTGACTAACAGGTGATTTCTGTAATGCAAGTAATTGTTGCGTTACTTAGGCTAGTTGCTTTTTATGGAATGTAAACAATTTTTTTCTAAAAAACCTGGTCTGGGCTTGCTTGTTTGTTTTTTTTAACAACAAAAAACAAAAGTTGTATTTATGGCAATTATGAAGGCCCTTTCACACCAAAAGTGAATGAAATGAACGTGGATCACAGAAGAGCAGCACGCAGAAGAAGAAAGTTCAGCATTTAAAAAACAAAAATGAAACGCAAATGTGATGTTTAACTAAAGTCATTTTTGCTGAATAATTCAAGGTCAGCAGCAAAGACACAGTTTAATAAAGTGAGATTAAATACATAAAGTTATGCATTTAAGTTATTTAATAGAGGTGTATGATTAATCGTTAAAAGATCACGATCTTGATTCAAACACCTATGCGATCTAATTCCTATGACACAGCGATACAGCCTTTGACAAAAATCACACAGAAGTACTGGGATTACAGTTTATAGTCCGGATATAAACACTGATGTCTATGGTAGTGATCAAAATAGAGTAAATCATCATTTGAACGTAACTTGGCACATCAAATAATGATTGTATTGATTACATCGTTACACCAGTAGGTGACGACAAGAGACTATTAAAAATGTGTTTGTCATTGAATCATTCATTCAAGAGATTCGTTCAAATGAAACAAGTGAAGTATATATATATGAGCGAGTCTTTGAATCATTCATTCAAACCGAATCTGTTTTAGCGCAAGTGAGAAAAGTAAATTATGCCTGATCACATTTATTCTAGAACTACAATAACTATCATGTATTCAGACGGTCAATATAGACATAATGGGGACAGAAGAGATGTCAGTCACAACACAGAGGAAAACAAAGAAACCTCCATTACTTGATTTTTGTTGTAAATTTAAAAGTAATGCATAACTAGTTACTTAGAAAAGTAATCTGATTACATGACTCACGTTACTTGTAATGTGTACTGCCAACACTGCAGCTTCAAAACATACTACACACCTGCCTGATTTTCATACCATAATATGAATAAAAGTTTTATTTTTGTAAGTGGACCAACTACCACGTACACACATACTACAAAGATTTTAGGAGTGAAACTGCATTTAAATATGACTAAACTATAGCCTAGTTCCGTGTGTGAGTCTCTGACGAAACTGGGATGATAGACTGACTGACTTCAGCTCAGTCATTAGAACTATTGGTTATTAATCTGGCCTGGTGAAACACTGAGATATGACAACAGAACAGTCGGCATCTTTACACCAAATATGTCACACTGTTAAAAAAAAAAAAGTCCAGCATTAAAGGAACGTAGATATTTGTTTATGTTTCTATAAGTGAGTGACAACTACTTTGTTTACATCCCAGCCACTGATCGATGACCGATGATGATCGATCACAGATCCGCAGCCGACCGCACACGAGGATGGCCATGTAACCGAGCTCGAGATCCACTGACCTGCAAGCTGCTGCAAGTCGAAGCGCTTCCAGAACTGACACATCGACGATGCTGCGCTGCTGGCCGCCATCTTGGCATCTTCACCACATCACAACCGCACAGATGACACGACGGCACGCGCACGTGTACGCGCACGCACGGCTGTTTCTACGGCACGCACGCGCGCGGCTCTGTCAGCAAGCGACGCTCGGCGCTCTGATTGGTTCATCTTGCTGACCGCTGGGAAAAGTACCATTTGTGAAATCACACAATCTTCCACACACTAATTATAAAAACAACAGTTTAATAGACATTAAAGTGAAAGTACACAATGAGGTGATCAAGCACTATTTTTTAAGTGACTAATTATTAGGACATATTTCACGCTGGTGAGCGAATGCTACTATAGTAAAGGATCAGCTTATTAATATTAATGAGGCATTCCGTGTAGATTGGCCCAGGATTGGCCGATCATGGCAGCGTATGCTTATTAATATTCATGAGGAAAGCGTTATTTCTCAGCGGCTCGCTGAAGTTAGTACACGTGTCATTCACTTCCGCCGTCTCCTGTTCGCTTCCCATGTGTGCACGGACATCATGGACGAGAAGATTCATCCAGATGTAGAGGATTTCTCCGCGGAGCCGCTTCTGGACACGTTCATCAAGGAGATCCAGAAAGAAGAGGTCGTTTTCCTCCTCGGGATATGTGTGGCTTTAGTGCTCGTCATTCTCACTGTCGGTAAGAAGCAGGAGAGCCACGTGACACATCATCATTATTATTATTACTTCCACAACAACCTTGTGTCTTTTTGCACACGCACATTAGATGTTGCACACATTTATTGGATTTAGGACAGGTCAAATAACCATAAACCAGTGAGATTGTGTATGAATATGGAGTCTTGGGACAGGTTTGATCTCACCATCATCTTCAGTCAGTGTTAAATCACATCACAACACAACAGCATGCTTGAAACAACACACCTGCAGAGTGCAGTGTGTTCATGAAAACACACCAACACACACTCTTTATTTGCTAACACGAGGATCCTGTGGAAGGTGATGCTATCTTTAGTGATGATGATGCTGTCAGTGGGCGGGGCTGAGATGAAGATGCTTTCTTTTACATGCCAGTCACATTACTAACAATGAACTTGACAATATAGGGCTGCACAATATATCGAAATATCGCAAATGTATATATCGCGATATGCATATCGCTCTGGCTTGCAATAACTGTGGTCATGAACAAAAGACAAAGAGAAAATCACTCACTGCTCTTGGCTGAATAACTTTTGTAGCTTTAAGAAACAGGATATATTTAATTAATAGAGTGAAAACTAAGCAGTTTATTATTTAATGTATAATTATGTATTATTTTTTGCAACTGATTATTCAGTTTCTGACTAAAATAACACTTCTTATGCTACAGTAAAACACTGCTGTTCTCTTTCAGAAGTTGTAGGGATGTTTTCTTGTCACAAAAAGAATGTGAAACATGTATTTAGGTTAAATAATAGATCATTTAAAGTTTACTTTACAGTTTACACACTTTAAGCATGATCGCAACGCATATCGAATATCGCATTATTTAATGAGTTATCGCATTTTTCTTCAATATCGTGCAGCCTTAATAGTATGGAAGCTTGTTTCTGTCACAGATTAAAACATAAAAAAAGGTAGTTGTGACTTTCTCACAATTGTGAGTTTACATCTCGCAATTCTGACTATAAAATCACAACTGTGAGTTATAAAGTCAGAATTGACCGTTCGCAAAAGCCACGCCCCTTAGTTATTGTTACTACGCCCGTCAAACAATTGAGAACCATAGCAGAGCCCGTCTACGGAGAGCCTGTTCACTCCCTATTAAGTCCTATTGTACCGAATTTTTGGTTGTAGTTCCACCAGAGTTCCACTGGGGGCGATCGCCCGAGTGCAAAATGAATGGGAGTCTATGGGGCTAGACGGCTAAATTTGTCTCTTTCACCCGATTGCCGTTGAGAAATCTCAGATTTGATTGTAGGTTTGGCAAGTTCAACATGGGTTATAGGTCGAAAATTGAATGAACGAGTACTTATGTCCTTTCGATTTCTTACAGGTTGAGTTGTTGTTGCCCATAACACGCTAGCATTCTGCTAACGAACGCTGATTGGTCAGTGAAGGACTGGTTACGACCAGAGATACCGCTTGATGGCATCATGGCATCCGAAGCGGGAACAGAATGTATTCTAGCAGAAACTCTTCTAGCACGTGTGTTTACCTGTGTCAGCTGTGTTGTGTGTTTACCTGTGTCCGCTGTGTTGTGTGTTTACCTGTGTCAGCTGTGTTGTGTGTTTATCTGTGTCAGCTGTGCTGGCGATGCCTCGAGAGAAAAGAAAGTGCAGAGCGCGAAAGCACCACAGTGACTGAAGGATTGCCGTAAAGCAGTATCTCTGGTCGTATGATGTGTATGACGTCATTGACATTTTGAAAGACTTTTTAAAGCAAATAAGTGACTCTAAAAAATCTAACACCCAGCAATAAGCAATTTCTTTGCAATCTCCTTTCGAATACAACATTCAAATTACTAGACAAAAAATTATATCTTGAGAAAAGTGGATTTTGAGGGGTATAGCTCCATAGACCTCCATTCATTCTGCACTCGTCCTGTGAGCGCCCTCATATGGAATCAGAGGGGAACTGCAACCAGTCAGAAGCCGGAAGTATAGTGAGAGTGAACCTTCTCCCCTTATTAGACATTCTCTGACCATAGCATGGCTTAAGTGATTGGTTTTGGAGTAATGCAGCAGACATATCCTCCAGGGCACGACAGAAATATAGACAGAATAGCGCACGGGAGCACATGCACAAAACAGTTTTGTAAAATTATATATTAATCATTTTTATTTGATCATATATCATTTTACAAAACTCTTTTGCGCATGTGCTCCCGCGCGCGCTATTTCAGTGACAACACTGCAATCAGAGGACGCGCTGAAACCATCAACTCTCGATGCGGTTCTCTTCATTCATAACTCAGCCTACTGAGAAGGATATATTTGTGTAAATAGTTTGTTTATAACTTTGTTTTGAAGTTTAATGTTTGAGTTCCAGAGGAATTTGTGACTGTGTTCCTGTTCAACCACATCAAAGTTGTGTCCTAATTAGTAAGTCCGTGCTTTTTCTCTTTTTTTCCTCTTGTTTGCTGACTGATGAGGGGGCTGCAGTGAAACGGTGTTTGTTCATGTAGCCTATTTTTTTAGTATAGTTGCAAGCAATCATAAAATACAGCAAGTTTTAAGCCCGTGCAGACCTCACTGCCATATGCGCATCGTTGCACTATCTTGCTGAAATCGGAATGTTTGACGGAGGTCCTTCTCCTTAGTTACAGTTGCTGAGCTAGGATTGGACGAGAACCGTTAGAGGGCGGGGTTTTGCGAACGGTCAATTGCGCTGCGTGTTAAAGTCAGAATTTTGAGATATAAACTCGCAATTATTACTTTTTTTCTCAGAATCGCATGTTTATCTCGCAATTCTGACTTTATTACACGAAATTGTGTGTTATAAAGTCAGAATTGCCAGATATTAAGTCATAATTACTATACATGAGATTACAACTTTATATCACGCAATTCTGACTATATCTTGCAATTCATAGAAATAAAGTCAGAATTGTGAGATGAAAAGTCGCAATTATCTTTTGGAGCTGGTTGATCTGCGTCAGTACAGGCTTGAGCTGATATGTTTTCTTCATTCCAGTTTTCTTTGGGAATTTCTGGGGCTCCAGTAAGGCGAGGAACGCCGTGCTCCTGCTGGGACTGTGCGACTCGGGGAAGACTCTTCTGTTCACTCGAGTGAGTATCACTCAGACATCAGACATCATGCCACAACACTAGCGTCAGCTCGGACATGATTCGCCCTGTTTCTCCAGTTGTTACTAGGGAAGTTTGCCAGATCTCAGACGTCCATCACAGAGAGCAGTGCCACATACAAGAGCAAGAACGACCGAGTAAGTCATGATCTAATGCCTCTCTTCTTCATCATGTGATGATGAGGGACAGTACAGCAGTTTAACAGTGTGGTTGACCTTGCAGGGCAGCAGTTGGACTCTTATAGATGTTCCTGGTCATGAAAGTTTGAGAGTTCAGATCGTGGAGAAGTACAAGGCCGTGGCTCGGTGAGTGATGAAGATGAAGATGTGCTTTATGGCCTGTTATTACACGGCTCTGTGGAATGCTTGATTCTGATTGGTCAATAGCGCCATCTAGCGGTAAGTTATTCCCAGATAACAACCGCTGGACACATAAACACCGGCTCATCCGGTTTTTCTTAGTGGAAGTTTTGAGTTTGGTGAGCTAATAAAATATTAAAACTCAGTCGAATCAATATTTAGTGCACAGTTATTTAATTATGCCATCCAGTATCGTGGCCTCGCTCTCTCGTTTTATACAAACGCAGCGGCGGCCATTTTGTGTGACTATTGTTTTGTACACTGTTGGATTACAAAAAGGTACTATTTTAAAACGGTTTAATCTGAAATCAATATATCTTAGATTCATAATTATTAATGTGGCGAATGCTGTGTAATAAGTGTTATGAATGTATACCGTAGCTCTTAGATGTCCGTCTAGTTTGAACTTGCCGCTCTGCAACTAGTCTCTCTCCGCGAAGCTTTGCGTTTAAAGACCGAATAAGATATTTCAACTCGGATCAATATTTCGTGCCGTGTAATAAGCAGGATAATGTACATCCAGCCTCCGCTTGGCGTCGGGTCCTCATCATCTTGTCGGATGCGAGTGTGAGGCTAGTTCTTCATCTGTATACTCGGGTTTGAATAAATAAGGACGACCATCAAACTCAAAAGCCACTTCCATGTGTTCAAAATCTTCTATATTCTCCATAGTTACGTTACGAACCATTTCTTCTTCATTTGTGAGCAACTCCGATCATCACTCTTCACACACACGACGCTCCTCCTCACACTCTTCACACACACGACGCTCCTCCTCACACTCTTCACACACACGACGCTCCTCCTCACACTCTTCACACACACGACGCTCCTCCTCACACTCTTCACACACACGACGCTCCTCCTCACACTCTTCACACACACGACGCTCCTCCTCACACTCTTCACACACACGACGCTCCTCCTCACACTCTTCACACACACGACGCTCCTCCTCACACTCTTCACACACACGACGCTCCTCCTCACACTCTTCACACACACGACGCTCCTCCTCACACTCTTCACACACACGACGCTCCTCCTCACACTCTTCACACACACGACGCTCCTCCTCACACTCTTCACACACACGACGCTCCTCCTCACACTCTTCACACACACGACGCTCCTCCTCACACTCTTCACACACACGACGCTCCTCCTCACACTCTTCACACACACGACGCTCCTCCTCACACTCTTCACACACACGACGCTCCTCCTCACACTCTTCACACACACGACGCTCCTCCTCACACTCTTCACACACACGACGCTCCTCCTCACACTCTTCACACACACGACGCTCCTCCTCACACTCTTCACACACACGACGCTCCTCCTCACACTCTTCACACACACGACGCTCCTCCTCACACTCTTCACACACACGACGCTCACACGACGGTTTTCTTCTATAGACAGAACTCACAACGGTATAACGATCAAGATTAACTTAAAAATTGCCCGGAGTTCTCCTTTAAGTGTTTTTAAAAGTTGAACTTTACATGGCTTTATAAAAACCGCAGCTGAAGAAGCAGAAGAGGTGCAACGGTTTATCAACAGAGTTTGATATTAAATAGTGGTCGCCTCCCATCATAAGCACATTAAAACACACACAGTACTGTCCTGTCCATGTGCGGTTCATAACAAGGCTCATTTTCATCTCTCGATGGGTGTGAATGGTTGTTCAATGGTTTGTGTGTGTGATCACCTGCTGTTATCCAGCGTCTGAAGGCTCTTTGATGGCTGTTTTAGAGCCGTGGTGTTTGTGGTGGACAGCAGCGTCTTCCAGAAGGACGTCAGAGATGTGGCCGAGTTCCTCTACTCCATCCTCACCGACGGCACCGTGGCCAAGAACACGCCCGCACTCGTGGTGGCCTGCAACAAACAAGGTCACCGGTCAACTCCGCAAGCATTAAATGGAAGGAAAATAATGCCTATTGTATAATGAAAATGTGTGTGAAATGTTTTGCATTGAAACACACACAGCTTAAATATACGACCATGTTGAATTTCAGCCCGTAAAAATGTGTGGTTTTTTTTTCACTGGTTGACGATCACACGTTGATCTGATTGGTTACAAGGTAGTGTGTGACGTCAGAAACCAGCGATTTCACACCCGTGTGTTTGAGACTGTCTTTGGTTCACTGCAGTTTTAAGCAGGAAATACTCAGCAATGCTGTCCACTTATGAACTTACACATGGTGTGTGTTAAAGCAGATTAAACTCACCACATACACAACATTAAAAGCTGGATTTACACCACAGGTTAGTGATGTTGTATTGTAAAATGCAAGCACCGTTAATTTTTTTCAAGTAGTGCAATTCAACAAGCTTTTTAGTTTCAGAAACATTTGGCATTATTTTTCCTCCACAGCATCCTAGAGTACATCCCATCCCAGATGCTCTTATATGCAGTGTATCCCGGCCTCTGACATAATGCCTCTGCACCGCAGAGAAAGCTCTGAACACCGCTAGCTCTGCTTTTATAAAGACGTGTGTGAGTGAAGTGCACGAGGCTTGCTTTCATATCTTGAAATCGTGATTCTGATCGCTGCATGCCACTGACGGCTGAAGAAAAAACACTTCTTTAATAAATATTTGCATAGTGATCCATTAAAATGCTTTTCGGTTTTCAAAAACGTATGAATGTATTTCAGAAGTCTGGAGTGCATGATTGTTTTCTTTCTCTTTTCTGCAGATATCTCTATGGCAAAATCAGCAAAGTTGATCCAGCAGCAGTTGGAGAAGGAGATGTGAGTATCCACTCATGTCTGGCCCTGTTAGGATAGTGTTAAAGGGGTCATGACATGTTTTTTTTTATTTTATTATTATGTTCCCTTAGGTGCAATTATAGTATTACTATAGTTTTTTTTACAAAAAACTTTTAAAATGTAGTGATTTATGACCTTTTCCCACCCTGTTTCTCATCCTCTGGTTCAAACAGTCTGTTTTGGGGGTGTTTCCCCTTTAAGAGTTCAGTGTTAACGCCCACTGCTATGATTGGCTAACGTCAGTGCTATGCATCAATTATTAACGCCCCCAGCCAGAACATATGCGGATTCGGCGCAACTGTTTAGTAGCGGGTGATGCATGCGAAGCGATGGCTCTTGCAATGATAAAACCTTATTATGTTTGAGCCGGAATCAGATGAGGAATCAGAGGAAAATGAACCATCACCACAACAACGAAGACTGGATCAGCCCGTGTCCACATGGAAAGTGAAACTATTTTGAATTAATAAAAAAAAATTAACCCGAGACACTTGAAAACGGATTATTGTTGCATAATTATCCTATAGCTTCATTTGCTAACAGTTTAACATTATTTAACTAATTCCAATGAACTGATAGGGTGTACCACGGACAAAAATGCATGCACAGACAGGCCATCTTTGAAGATGCAGCATTGATAAAGGCAACATTTTTAATTTTCTATCACATGTAGGCCTACTAAAAAGGTGACATATTTTCAAGATTCTCTTATACAAATGTGTTTATATTAGCCATGGTAAAAAGTAAGTTTGCGTCGTCGTTATTGAGCCCAGAATAGTCGGCACGGACTTATTTTTGAGCAACAGTTTTCTGGCAAAGCCAAGCATCATATTGGGATTTTTTCCTCACAACAGTCATCCTTAAATGTATAGAACACTGCCGTGACTGGGACGTCCGCAAAAAATAAAGTGCATCCATTTTTCCCTTACGACTGGATCTTTCAGCGTATTTAAAAAGTAGTTTAAAGTTTTAAATACATTACTTACAGTTTGCGTCGTCGTTGTTGAGCCCAGAATAGTCGGCACGGACTTATCTTTGAGCAACAGTTTTCTGGCAAAGCTCAAAACAGTCCTCCTTATAATGTATAGAACAAACGCTTAAACTAACACTGCCGTGACTGGGACGTCTGCAAAAAATAAAGTGCATCCATTTTTCCCTGACGTCTGGATCTTTCGGCAGCGTATTCAAAGATGTAGTTTGTCCACAGCCAGGAACAGCACATCTGCGGCGTCGTAATTTCCCTGTACACAGACCCACTCGCTTTCCGCATAGGGCTGTCCGTCGACTGAACACTTGTGAGGCGCGCGGCGCGCGGGGCGCGACAACGATACGAAATGAGCGTAATGCCTTGTGCTTAAAGCGTAGTTGTCTTGCGCTGGAGGCGGTCTATATGCAAACGCTGGTACGTCACTTCGCACCGTGACGTCACTTCTTACCATGGATCCAGAACGAGCTGTATTTAGAGCTTGATTAAATAAATGATTCGTTTATAATGGGGAGGACGTCTTAAGCTATGAAACTTGCAGGACGTTTTAATGGTACAAAGACCTCTTATATACTAAAAGATCAAGGCAAATTTGGTTTCTCATGTCATGACCCCTTTAAATGTTAGGCTCCTTAAGATGAAAATAAGTGTGAAGTATCCTGTGTGTGTAATCTGTTTGATTTTAATACATGGCCATTATAATCATATATATATATATACACACACACAGGATTACAGTCAGAAAGAGGCCAGCTTTATTTTCAATTAAAGTGCCCCATTATGCCTTATTTACTATACACTGTTCTATGAATATGCAAATGAGCCCCGCCTCCACTCACTCACTCACTCAGAGATCCACTGGTTGACGATCAAACGTTGATCTGATTGGTTACAAGGTAGTGTGTGACGTCAGAAACACCAGCGATTTCACACCGTGTGTTTGAGACTGTCTTTGGTTCACTGCAGTTTTAAGCAGAAAATACTCAGCAACGCTGTCCACTGATGAACTTACACATGGTGTGTGTTAAAGCAGATTAAACACACCACATAGACACATAAACTACATTAAAAGCTGAATTTTCACCACAGGGGGACTTTAAGACACATTTTAGAAACATTTAAAGGGGCATAATAAGGGCACTTTACAGATAAATAGTTTTTAAATCCGAGTGAAATGTATGTAATATGTAAATATGAATTTCTTTAATTTTTAGACTTGGATCCCAATTAATCCCACAATGCCCTTCAAGAGTGTGTCACTCAGCTCTCGTAGAGATGAACAGAAAACACGTGCTTAGCGCCACTCACTTCACACACTAGTTATACTTTCACTAATCCAACGTCTTCTCAGATGAGGAAAACCACTTTAAATCCTCACTATGAGTCATAATCATAAATACAGTGCATGTTCACAATAACAGTTTCAACTAATAAAAGAATGATTTAAACTGTTTTACATCTGATACACTTTAAATTAAATATGCCATTCTCATTAATGGAGTTAAGCACTTAAATTACATGAAATCATTATCAAGAAGTTAAAAAATGTTTTTTTACATTTAAACATTTTTTATAAATATAATTATTTTGTGACGCTTTTGAACACTCTTCCTGTGGCACGCGGTGTTTTAATGTTTTAACTACAGCGAGGATTGCTTAGCGCATGATAATAGCAGAACTCATGGTCTGAGGAAATATTATTAAATATTATAAGACTATTTGGCCAGTGGAAAAGATTGAGAGAAACTTCTCTGAAATGTATTTTACTATTTTGATTGGTTTATTCAAAAACAGCCAACAATTTTTTAGAAATGCAATGTGACGACAAAACCGTATCTCATATTTTCCAAATATGTTGTACCGTTAAACATGTTATCACGTGAATATGCATATGCAGATGAGTATATGCAAATGATATGCAGATGAGTATATGCAAATGATATGCAGATGAGTATATGCAGATGAGTATATGCAGATGAGTATATGCAGATGAGTATATGCAGATGAGTATATGCAGATGAGTATATGCAGATGAGTATATGCAGATGAGTATATGCCTAGTAAAACGAGGCGTTGTTGGTTATTTCAGGGTGGAGACGCATGCATGTGTGCACTACATGGACTAACAGTGATGTTAGGGTTGGCCGTGTTAGATGTGTTGGTGTTCATGGCCTGATTCTCCACAGGAACACGCTGAGGGTGACGCGGTCGGCGGCGCTCTCCTCTCAGGACGGGGCGGTCGGGGGCTCGGTGTATCTGGGCAAGAGAGGCAAAGACTTCGAGTTCTCTCAGCTGCCGGGCCGCGTGGAGTTCATCGAGTGCAGCGCTCGAGGGAGCAAAGGGGAAGACGGAGACGTCGCCGGCATCGACGCTCTGGAGAAGAGCCTGGCCAGACTCTGAACCTCTGAAATCATGAACTTACTGTCAGATCTGGATCGTGTCTGTTATTGCTGTGCTAATCCAGCGGCGTACATCATGTCTAAACTGATGCAGCACATCGCGTGATCGAGCAGAGTCAGTGTGTAATGCATGAATGCAAACACTGGCACGGTCATATGCTTTTCCTAGTCCTAGTGTGTTCAGTTTTCACTCCAGGGCTCTTCTAGAACCGGGGTCAGGTCCAGATTCAACTCTTTTTTTTCTTTTTTTTTTTTTTTCTCAGATCTATTGTATTTTGTTCTGCTAGAGGCAAGTGAATGATATTAAAGATGGCTTATGCCTACCTGTTTTCATGCTGCTTCTCCGAAGCCTTCAGTTTAATAAGTGGCTAAACAGTATAACAACCAGTGTACCAACATTTCACAGGCCACAGTCAACAGCCTGATCAACTCTGTGCGAAGGAGATGTGTTGCACAGGCGAATGGTGGTCACACCCCGGACCCCCCAACACAGTACAACTGCACGTTTTAGAGGTTTTTTTGACATTGTATTTATTGATTTTTGAAACATTTACATTAAAACAAGCACAGAAAAATAATATAAAAATAAATAATTACCAAAATAAAATAAAAATAATGATAACATCTATACTATACAAATGTCAAGACAATGGTACATTAATATCATGACATGGTGAATGTTATACCTGGTTACAATAAAAAAAAAAAAACTCTCTTTAATCCTCCCTTGTTTTGCTTATGCTACTCTGAGCAATGCCTGAACTTTGTATTTTGAGCACTTCTTGCGTTATTTTTGCCTCTTCACGATGACTCGCTTGCTGTAGTCCTCAGTTGTAAGTCGCTTTGGATAAAAGCGTCTGCTAAATGACTAAATGTAAATGTTACACAGAAAATAAAGCTTCCTTCAAAACTTCTATAAAGGGGGTCCATACTTTGAAAAACTTTCCAGGTTTTCCCTTAACAATATATGTGAGTTTCTCCAAAGCCAAACAACCAGACAATTCCTTTAACATTTCTGGAATTTCTGTGTTTTTCCAATGACGAGCAACTACAAGTTTGGCTTGTAATAAACAGGTGGTCAACATTTTCTTACCCGAGTTAAAGTGCAAGTTACAGTGAATATATTAAATATACAAAGTCTAGGACATTTGGGGATGTTCTGTTTCACCACCAGTGACAAAGTTCAAAACCTTTTCCCAATAAAGTTGAACTTGAGCGCACATCCATACGTTAGAGTGGCCTTTTATTGTGGACAGCCTAAGGCACACCTGTGCAATAATCCTGCTGTGTAATCAGCATCTTGATGTGCCACACCTGTGAGGGGGACGGATTATCTCGGCAAAGGAGATGTGCAAAAACAATTAAAAAGTGTTATTTTGTTTAGTATATAAAAATATGGAGAAATGATTTTTTTATATATATCTTGCGCATATTATTGCAGTAATATGACATTGCACATCCTACAGAATTGTTAAAGCTGCTATATGGGAATAGAGGCAGGGAAGAGGGAGTTCAGTTCAAAAATGGCTGTTGGGTAGAAACTGTTTCTGAATCTGAGAGTCCGAGTCTGAGGGTACGTTTACACGACAGTGCTGTGCTAAACGTCTTTTCTTTGAGTTTTTCACCTACTGACGACACAAAAATTACTCTAAACGCTGTATTCTGCTGCCAGGCCATTAGATGGCGATGAAACACTATAGACTGAACACGTAATACGCATGTGCTTGACGTCGTCGTCTTCAGAAAACTTGCACTTTGAAACCCGTTTACAAAACTGTTTTCAGGCACCCACAGCGCTGTGGTCGTGTAAACAGCCCCTTAGACTTCTGTAGCGTCCTCCAGGTGGCAGTAGTGCAAACAGATCATGAAAGGGGTCTTAATGATGGCACAGGCTCTTCTGCGACGCCTGTAAACGTCCTCGGGGGGGCAGTGGAAGTCGATGATCTTTTGTGAGGTTTTCATGACCCTCTGCAGCGCAGCTCTTTCAACCCTTGAACAGTTTCCATACCAGACTAATGCAATATGTGCTTTAGTTTCTACCATGCAGTCTGGCAGAGAGATGGGCCATCCTCCGTTCTGGGGAAGTAAAGTCTCTGTTGGGCCTTTTTAACCAGGGCAGCAGTGTTAACTTTTCTTTATTTATTGTATTTCTTTATTATATTTATATAGCACAATTTATTGCAACTACCGTTGCCCAAATGTGCTGTACAGAGATAATACAATGTAATATCGAAATACAAAGACAACACAAAATAGCATGAAACAACAACAGAAAAATGTACATTTACATTTATTCATTTAGCAGACGCTTTTATCCAAAGCGACTTACAAATGAGAACAATAGAAGCAATTAAACTAGCAGTAGGACAACAGTATGCAAGTGCTATGACCCTTCGCAGTTCAATCTAACGTAGTACATGTACTAATAGATATAGAATAGACGATAAAGTGTTAGTATTAATGGATCAAGTATTGCCGAAAAAGATCTTCTTAAAGATGGCTACGGACTCAGCAGCTCTGGCTGAGTTAGGCAGATCCTTCCACCAGCAGGGAGCAGTCATGGTGAAGGTCCGAGAGAGAGATTTTGTGCCTCTTTGAGATGGCACCACAAGACGCCGCTCACTTGCAGAGTGCAAGTTTCTGGATGGCACATAAGTCTGAAGTAATGAGTTCAGGTATGAGGGAGCAGTGCCAGTGGTTGTTCTGTAGGCAAACTTCAGTGACTTGAATTTGATGCAAGCGGCAACCGGCAACCAGTGCAATTCTTTGAGGAGAGGAGTGACGTGTGCTCTCTTCGGCTCGTTGAAGACCACTCCAGCTGCAGCATTCTGGATCAGTGGCAGAGGTTTGACAGTGCAAGCTGGGAGACCGGCCAGGAGAGCATTACAATAGTCCAGTCTGGATAGAGCAAGCGCCTGAACAAGGAGTTGTATAGATCTGATAGGAAGGGCCTGTGCCCAGTTGCATAAAGCACCTTAAGTTTTTCCCTTAAAGGTAGGGTTGGTAATCCTGTTCAGAAACATTTTTTATTATACTGGGTGAAATGGTCCTTCCATTCTGATAGTAGTCAATACATTATGTGTTCAGAAAAAGGAATGAAACAAATCTGACCTCTGTAGCAGCTGTAGGACAGTAAAAACTCTGACCAATCACTGCCATTCGGTGCGAATGTAAAGAACCAATCAGATGCCTTCATGTCTCGTGCCCGAGCACCACTGCGTGCACAGCAGTGATGCGCGGGTCAATGTATAAAACAATCCGCACCCCGACCGACGTTTTCAACTAACCCGCCCGCAACTCGGACCGCAAAAAAAAAAGAAATAAAAATATTGTACCCCGACCCGCGTTTTTTAAAGTAGCTAGTAATTGCTCGTCGTAGTCATGGGCCATAGGCGGAGGAACTAGGGGTGCGCATTTTTCAGAATGCTGTATGATATAGCCTAGTGTTTTGTAATAAAGGCTTGATTTTATTCATTTATTTCGTTTCATTTTCTTAACAATTAAGATGCTGCATGTGTTTATTCCAGCCTAATCGACGTGTGCTTCTCTCCCCGGACTTTCCCAACAAAAATCCCGCCCCCTCTCAGCAAATAGGTTACATAAAAACTGACATTACTGAGCTATATGCGTTTAAAAGTAGCCTATTAAAATGGCACAATGGCATTGCTCAGTTTCAACGTGTTGGGAAATCGGGCATTTTGTCCCGCGTCAGCTTTTATTCAAAGTTAATAACGCGCTCAACATTCAAAAGGTAAATAAGGATTTCCCACTTTCATCTGCAGGACTGCTCGTGCGTCATCCTCGCGCATTCAGACAATAAAGTGTAGACGACCTATGTATTTCATAGAACATTGTGTCTAGTACTATATAAATTAACAAAGGTAAACGACCCCGACCGACCGCGACCCGAATATCATTAAAAATATTTTTGGATGACTCGTAACCGCGGGCGCAGGCACCCCGCTCATTTTGGAATAACCCGCGCATCACTGGTACGTACATGCAGCTGACTCCAAATGTGGATGCGCGTTCATGTTTGTGGGGGGGGCGTAGCTTTGGACGGAGCACTGACAGGAGGGGGGCGGAGCTTAGAAGAGGTGCCACTTTCAAATCTGGCTAGCTCTCCAACATTACCTACTCTAGCTTTAAGTATGACACGGGGCGATTTCCCCTTACCTAAGAGAATAACTTAAGGGTGTTGCATATAATCTCTTAAACGATTCTCTTAGGTAAGGGAAACATTTAAGTGTTTCACGACAGCGATCCTGGATTCACGTTATAAAAGTCTGTTGTTGCCATAGATACGCAAAACACTAACACTAGCGGGAAAGAGCCCCCGCAACCCGGTGAACCACTCTGCTGACAGACGACTTATGAACGTGGAAAACAGGTCACACGTGTGACACGGTGTGTGACACGGTCAAGGTCGCCGTCTAGTTTGTTAGTGATGTCAAATATTGCGCGTCGATCAAAACGGTATTCTTGCAACAATTTTTCATCGCTAAGATGGTCCTAAGGGTTCTCCCTATCCCTAAAAATTCTTCTTGGCACATAATGATCTTCAGCTGGTTCCATAAATTCAGCCATGTCGTCTTATTTTTTGTCCGCGTTACTCTTAAGGTTACGATTTCCAAACCTTATGTTAAACTTTGTGTTTTATGCAACAATTAACGCTTTTTAAGGGATTACTTAAGTGAAAAAACAGCATTTAAGTGTTTATGACAGTTTCACTTAAAAAAAACGTTAAGTTAACACTTAAGGGTATTTTTCTGCAACACCCTTAGGTTTAAGGGAAACATAAGGGCGAACTTTTTCAAGAAAGCAAGGTCTTTGGCCTTTTATAAGTTATAAGGCTATAAGTCTCAGATTTAAAAATCTATTTTAGTTTATTTTTTAGTTATATTTGTCAAATAATACTCCTATGTTCTTCACAGACCGCTTTATTGTACACAGCCAGGGGACCAATATTAGAATTGAGAGAAACAGAATTTTCTTATTTGTCCAAATTACGGTCCACTGACATAGACACCCAGGAGCTTAAAGCTGGGCACTATCTACAACCCCTCCTCCCGGTGTCACCTGAAGTTTGTCATTAGCTCCTTCATCTTCTTGATGTTGAGAGACAGGTTATCTGCACACCACTTAACCAATCCTACACACCTCATCTCTATAGCTGCCCTATCACTTTTTGTATCATCAGCGAATGTGATTATTGTGTAAGTGGGGTAAACTGATGTACTTTTCATGTTTGTATAGGGAGTAGAGGAGGGTCAGGGTTGAGGAGACTTGTGTGCCTAGTACAGTGGGGAGAACAAGTATTTGATACACTGCCGATTTTGCAGGTTTCCCGATTTGATCATCTACCAACCAGTAAGATTTCCGGCTCTCACAGACCTGTTAGTTTTTTCTTTAAGAAGCCCTCCTGTTCTCCACTCATTACCTGTATTAACTGCACCTGTTTAAACTCGTTACCTGTAGACACCTGTCCACACACTCAATCAAACAGACTCCAACCTCTCCACAATGACCAAGACCAGAGAGCTGTGTAAGGACATCAGGGATAAACTGTAGACCTGCACAAGGCTGGGATGAGCTACAGGACAATAGGCATCAGCTTAGGTGAGAAGGCAACAACTGTTGGCGCAATTATTAGAAAATGGAAGAAGTTCAAGATGACGGTCAATCTCCCTCGGTCTGGGGCACCATGCAAGATCTCACCTCGTGGGGCATCAATGATCATGAGAAAGGTGAGGAGACAGAACTGCACGGCAGGACTGGTCAATGACCTGAAGAGAGCTGGGACCACAGTCTCAAAGAAAACCATTAGTAACACACTAACGCCGTCATGGATTAAACTCCTGCAGCGCACGCAAGGTCCCCCTGCTCAAGCCAGCGTATGTCCAGGCCCGTCTGAAGTCTGCCAATGACCATCTGGATGATCCAGAGGAGGAATGGGAGAAGGTCATGTGGTCTGATGAGACAAAAATAGAGCTTTTTGGTCTAAACTCCAATCGCCGTGATTGGAGGAAGAAGAAGGATGAGTACAAACCCCCAAGAACACCATCCCAACTGTGAACTAATCCAATCACGCTGTACTATATTAAGCGGATACAACATGTTCTATGACCAATGGTTGGGACACCTTGAACAAGGGTCCAAAGCAAGGGCCTAAGTCTGACATGACACCTCGTGATGACTTGATAGGAAAAGGACCCTAATGATGATGGACCAGGCTCGAACAGAGGCCTTATAGGCGCATAGAGTTGTTCTGCGAGAGTTGTTCGCTGAAGGAAATAAATATGAATCTATGGCGAAACGAGCGTAATTTTATTTAGGCAGTTGCCCCCGCCCATTCTGGCGGACTCTGCACACAGCATGGCGGGCTGTGCACTGATTGGGTTTGCGAAGTTGCGCCGCTCTGCCGTAGGTGCGTGCAGTTACTTCTGACCAGCCAATAGCGTGCGAGTTAGATCACTGCAGCACTGTTATGGTTGTGCAGTAGCACTGCGTTATTATACAAAAGGCTTCAGTATTCAGAAAAAAAGGAGTTTTCCCCCATAGCGTATAGCTACACAATACAACTGACCGTTTGAAAGGGAAACTGCACATTACTAAAAACAGGTCAACAAATCCCCATGCAAAGCTAGACAGTCTGCTTGCTACAAAACAGCTTTAACTCGTACCTGAGAGGTGAGCAGTCGTCAAATCCAATACCTGAAGGCAAGCCGAAGGAAACACGGAAAGTGATGTAAAGACAGGCTAGGATGCAACAAAGGAATAGTAAATGCCACACGAACAGTTAGTGATGGCAATTTCAAAACACTGCTTCATGAAGCTTCAAAACCTTTAACGAATCTTTTGTTCCGGATCAATAGTTCAGAGCGTGTAGATTCAAACTGCCAGAATCACATGATTTCAGTAAATGAGGCTTCATTACGTAATAACTGTAATAACTGTTTAGAAACACTTACAATTTTAAATCGTGACGGGAATGATCTCCGTCAACCCATGAATCATGAGAAGTCACTGAGAACCATGAACAAGTGTCTGTGGGTTTTACCTGATCTCTGATCAGTTTTTATACATTTGTAGACGTTTTAATTAGACATTAGTTTCAGTCAAATTAATAATGGTAGTTACGTCTCTTATTGGCCTGTTTAGCTAAGCCATTCATAGAACAAACAAAACAAACCCTGACGATTGGTGATAATCATTTTTATTAGTTTGTTCTATTCCTAGGAACTCATCTCAACAATGTAATGTAGCAGCAGATAAATACAGAAAAAATTACAAAAACAAAACTCCTAACTTTTATATCACTAAAATAAAATAGGAAGCTGCTCACAGACACTCACATCCACACACATCTTCACTTCCAGGTCAATAATCTTGTCAATCAAAAACTCAGTGGCCAATGAGAACACGCCACTGTTAGCCCCCGCCTCCACGATAGAAATGTGCCAGAATGGCGAAACGGAAAACTCAGGGAGCGTAAACGAAAACTCAGCGAACTACAGATCAACGAAAGAAAGGGGAGAAAACAGTTAGCAAAACATGCAGTGTATTAAAAAAACAGTCAAAAACTTTGCCTGCTATTATTTTAGTTTTTTTAGTTTTTTTTCAGTCAGTTCAGTTCAGTTCAGTTCAATTTTATTATATTATAGCACATTTAAAAACAATCGTAATTGACCAAAGTGCTTAACAAGATCCATCAAAGACTTTTAGAACAAATTATCATACAGACAATAACACACAAAGTACAACATAAATAACCCACAGTTTAAGATGTCAAAGCTCAACTAGAATTGAAAGCCAAAACATAATAATGCGTCTTAAGCAAAGACTTGAATGTTTCGATAGTCTGAGCTTTCCGTACGTAAATGGGTAGACTATTCCAGATGTTCGGAGCAGCCACTAGAAAACGCTCGGTCACCTTTATTTTTTAGCCTAGATCTGGGCACATCGAGGAACATTCTGATCGGAAGACCTATTCAGTGTCCATTTATATTTTCATTCGTTTCTTGAAAAGTTACATTCAATAAAGGCAAAAAATAATCCCATACGAAGCCTCGATCTGCCCACCACTACGAACAGTAATTCAAAAGTTAGCAAACTTCTACGTGCTAACGGCACATACATGCAGCTACTGTCAACAAACAGAAAGGGGAGGAGGCTGGACGGGACGCATCACAGGCTACAGCCAACCAGCTCTAAATAGGAGGCACCCTTCACTGATAGGTGATCACAAGTGTCAATCACCACCACTTACTTCATTCTGGCACATACAGATGGAGGGCATTTAACGATCTGAAAGGCAAGTATCAAACGCGAAACGCAAGTAACTCTGTGGGCGGATCCCGGGCGCTGTTGCTATTATACCAGCAGGATAAATGACTCTTGCGCTCGACGCAAATCTAAAAGGGGTTGGTCTGAAGTAGCTTCATTATTCATAGGTGTGGTTTGGGCATAACGTGAAATAAACCAATCAGAGCGTCCTCTCACATTCCCTTTAAGAGCCGGCGCGCTTGTTCCATGGCGGATTGGTATTATAACGGCGGATTTGACAGGAGTGGTTCACAGCCGAGGAGACCGACGTTCTCGTCAGGGCCGTAAAAGACAGAGAAGTGACATTGTTTGGGTATTGGAGAAACCAACCCAAATTAGCTTCGGTTAAACAGGCGTATAAAAATGTGGGTAAATGTGTAAACTAGATTTATGCCTATTTTTTTCACATCTTCACGGACACAACAATGATTTCCCTCGTGTGTTAATATTTTTCCTTGTAATAATGTATGATTTGCAAAAAATGAAAAGTTCATTCACTAATTTACCGACGTGCGTCTGTGGAGGGAAAAGTCCGCTGTGCGCGGGTGCAAAATAGGATTGATACGTGCGTCGGTGTATAAAGTCAATTGCGCTGGGTGCAAGATAGGATCCTGAAAATGAATTATAGAACTATTTATGATAATAATAAATTTAGTCGGTTGCAGACTAATAACAAATACATAAATGCATTACATTAAAAGTTTATGTAGGGTATGTTCATGAAATAAATTAAGACAAGGCACATTTGTAAAACAGATGTACAATAAAAGAGATCCCTGACGGATCCATGTTTTCGCCGGCGGCCGAACTGACCCGGGCTGACCCAATGAAGTTGAGTCTCACTTGGTTCTTGCTTCGGGCATCCCATGTTGAAGTCCATCATATCGCCGGGATCATAAAGCAGTTTTCAACA
>JARPMJ010009908.1:0-21751 GCA_033366665.1 Phoxinus dragarum
TGTTGCTATGGGGACGCTGTATGAGTGCACTCGCTAAGATCATGGAGCCCAGGAAGATATTAAGATCAAGTTATCCATAAGTTTTGTCGGTGAAGCATGAAGATGAATAGCCTACCCCCTAAAGTTTACCCTCTCGGGTTCATGCGGCCAATGAGGTATATTTTCTTTCTCTTTTTGTCATTTATTTGTGTTACGGGATTGTGTTTGTAACAAGCCAATTAAGATATTATTTTACATGTCATAAATTTATGCTTTATTTCTTAGTTTTTATGTGATTTCGTTAAGTATTGTCTGCAAGTATGTCAATAATTTAAGGTTAATTTACGCTTTTCTGTGTTTTGTTTGTACCAGTTCTGACGGCAATGTGGAAATGAGCAATATAAGGGGACATGTAAACACATGTTTGAAGACTTTGTCATCGAATAAATGCCCGTTAAAACCCAGGAACGATTTGAGCCTTTTTTTAATACTCGAGGGGAGTAACAGACCCCAAGATATTTGTAAGACTGAACAATCTCTAAAAGTAGGTGCCTAAACTTTCAGAAATAAAGGTACAAAAGCTGTCACTGAGATGAAACCCTTTCAAAGTACCTAAAGTGTACATATTAGTAACATGGTATTACCTTTTGAAAGGGTACCCCGTTTTTCTTTTTTTTAAGAGTTTTAAGGGCATCATCTTATTTTGGGGGGTCAATGGCATTTGAAAACCCCTATTCTAGTGAAAATGCTGAGGCCCAAACTAGGTTGTCAAGTAGGCCCTCAGTGCCATCTCAGAAGTGTTCATCTCTAACATTTTTTCGACTCTGCTAGGATACCCATCAGTGGAATGCTTCTCGTTTAAGAACACAAAGCTGTAATAAATTAGTCTTTTTTTACGACTGTAGTAATTCTTGACCGGGGCTATTATTTCTGTTGCCTGTAATCTGACCTTGCCAAGCACATAATCTTGGTGTTTTTCCACGTCCTCATGCCTCCGGTCACACTGTGTACCCAAGGACCCATTATCACACTCATCACACATAAGTCTGTATTCACACTGCTATATTTAATCTCATTTGCAGTTGTGCACAACCCAGTCTCACGGCAGTTCGTGATATGGTCACGTAATTTAATCTATTGATTCGTGGCACGGGCACGTTTATTTCGTTATTTTCGTAATTCCAGCACGTTTTTTAAACTAATGTGTTTCAATGGGAAGCATCTTTCGTGATCAAAGCACGATTCTATCTCCCTATCGGGCTGCAGTAGAGAAGCTGTTTAATCAACATTTATTCACGAGATCTTATCATGGTTTATGTATTTATTTTAATTATATTATTTCGTTCTTATTGCCAGGGAAGCTGGATTGCTTTGCTGTTTATTGATATTTAAAAAAAATATTTTATTAGTAGGAAACATAGACTGTAAAAAAATAGGTAGGAAATCGCGCTGAAGAAGTCTCATTCAGAACACCTCGCGATATTTGGCATCAGTTCACGTGTGCCAGATGTTGGTAAGTAGTCGTAAATACGCTGTCCTAATAATGTTTGATATAATGTATTTTCTGTGTGTCGAAATTAATCAGATTAGCTCAAGTTCAGTCACTGCATTATATCTGTCATCTCCACGGAGGCTTTGCGTTTCATTGCTTTCTATGAAAATGGTTTCTATGGTGATTAAACACTGTCTGTCACGTGATGTGCTATACAGTAGGCCTAGAGTAGACCTTCAATCAGTTAATCATATTCATATCAGGTTTTTAAGTTGTACAATTAGTTCCAAAGTTGTATGTGTAGTAGAAGCACAGTAAAAACAACACCATGCTTTTACCACAGTAACATTAGTTTTACTGTGATAAGTGTAGTAAAAAGACAGTAATCACACAACTTACCATGCTTTTACCACACTATTGGTAGTTTTAATGTGGTACTTATGTAAATGCACAGTGACCACAACACTAACCATGCTTTTACCTCAGTAACCTTAGTTTTACTGTGATGGGTAGTAAAGGACAGCAATCACAAAACTTACCATGCTTTTACCTCAGTATTGGTAGTTTTAAAGTGATAATTGTTGTAAATTATGCATATTAACCACAACACCTACCATGCTTTTAATGCTTAATATTGTAACATCCAATATTTGTAAGGAAAATCAGTACTTTTTCCTTTAAATAATCCTATATATTATACATAATGATATTTTTATTTTCTCTGTTTTCAGCTGAAAAGACCAAAAGGGCCTTTCGGACTCAGTCAGCCCATTATTGTTTGAGGACAAGTAAACGGAGGAGACGGACCGCTGCAAAGACAAATATTTGCAATGGTACGTATGTGTTGGTTTTAACCCTAAATCAAACATTTTATCAAGCATTTGTTGTTTCTTAAACCTGTTCTTACAAAACCCAAAGTCCAATCAGTATGAACAGTCTCAAAGTCTTAATAATTCACAGATTTAACAAGTTGTCAAATTCGTACGATACTAGTACATATTTGTATACTCGTACATAATCCTGCAGCTTTTACTCCTAGTGCTGTCATTGGCTACTGCCTCAATTCCTGTACATATTTATCGCGACATTTGTAAATCAGTTGCGCCCCTTCTTGGAAAGTAGTCTGATGTCCCACACACTGTCAGAAAGTTTATATTAATTGCATTGTATTCATTAAAATGATTACAAATTGGTCCCTGTCTGTTCATGTTCCAATGTCCAATGATACATGATGTCTCTCCACACCTCATAACCTACCTCTGTTTGCAAGAGTGGAAAAGCTAATCTGACTTGTCACATGACATCAGATACGCGATTATTTTGTCGTAATCAGATCAGTTACACTGCTGATAACTGTCCCGTTTGCATGTAAATCATGTTATTTTTAAACGAGTTCATATGATTATTGCTTGCTATTAAAGACATACTTTTATTCATAGAAATGCCAACATATCAGTGAACGTATAACATAAAAATGCTTTTAACATTTAATTATGCAACACTCTTTACAGAAATATATCCCACAGTTTATGGATAAACTCCCAACATCATCATCAAGTCCTGTGCTGGGCACATTGGGCAACAAGTGTCCTCCAACGTATTCGATCCGTGGCCAAGTTCTCCGCATCTTCCCATGGGACACTGACATTCTTCAGGTCTTCGTGAAACATCTGTCTCCATGTCTTCCTTGGTCTTCCCTGTCTCCTGCATCCTCCTGTTGGTGTCCACTTCATCACTGTCTTTGGGTGGTGTTGTTTGGGCATGCGTCGGATGTGTCCAGCGAGGTGCACCCTTTGCTCTGTCACAGTTTCTGAAAGTCTTCATGTGAAGTCCCACTCCTCCTCAGGATCTCTTTGATATATGCAGAACCAATATTGAAAATAGTGATTTATCTTTTTTCCATATTGTTAAAGCATTTTGTTTTCTCTTTTCAGCTTCATAAACTGTACTTGATGTCTGCCTAATCCCTTCATCAAAGAAGCGTCAGTGTGCATCAGGTGTTTTCCAAAAGGACATATTCATTGCCATCCATTAGTTCTAGTCATGCAGTGACTTCATGATGCAATAGACACATGTATATTTCTGCAAGTGTATATAGCAGGTGTTTGTCCGAACAATTGAAGATAGAGAAAACAATCAATATTTATGGAAATCTTATTGGTGCTGAAAGAATATTACAGAAATGACACACTTGACATACTGGACATTATTCTGAGTTTGTTACCTTTACATTTAGATGGACTTCATGTCTTACATTTAGCTTCATTAAACATTTTATTACAGTGGTCACTATAGTAAATGTCCACCATAACTACATCTATGGTATCATTATATCACTACCTGGTTAATGTAAATGTAATATACCCGTGAATCTATTTTATTGAAGCATTTTCTTACTGACGTTTATAATCATTAACTATTTTAAGTTGCCTTTCATTTAGTTACAATAAAAGTGACCAATAATCACAGGGATATAGAATTAAAGTTGAGAATGTAAAATGTTGTGCTTACATTTTTGCCTATTTGTTCTTTAAAGCGAAGAAACAAATATATTTTCACATAACAAAGTTGAATCTCATCTCTTGGTTTGTAAAAATGTAACTTCATCATAGCGATTTTTTAACGTTACTGTATGTGTCACTATAATAGATTGCCCCTGTATCTGGATATTTTTTTTATATATAATTAACTGATTTTTATACTGTTGTGCAGTAGGTTTGGCACTAAATTTGTCTTTTAAACAGTTTGACATTAAATATTGGAATATGCTTTCAAAATTGTGTGCATTCATTGTGATTTTGTTACATTTATTTGAATATAATTGATATACCTTTGATATACTATACATACGCTGTAAATGTTAGAAGCACTTTAGTATATGTAATTATCTTTAATTAAAATACTGCAAAACTACCCTGCTGTAGGCCATTGCTTAGAAAAAAAGTTTATCTTTCAAATGTAATTTTGAATCAGTCTAATCAAATATAAACATTTGTGTCATTGATCATGTGATCTCGTTTTTGGATGGTAACCACACAGAGGAGTCTTGTTTTTAAATGTGATTTATAATTTAATTAGAATGAATACATTACAGCCCAAATATTAAATATTTAAGGTATCTATCCCTACAGCCGGAACCAGAAGAGATCTGTCATCATTTACCATAAATGGGCAAGTAAGTGTGACGCATCTGTTCAGCTGGGTTGTTATTGGCTGTGACTTTATCGCAGAGCTCGCTGTGATTGGACTATCGTTTAACCCATATAAAACGGCGCTTCATGTTACAAAGCATGTTTTGGTGTTATTATTGCGTTAGTTATACATAAAGTTAACTATAAAGTGTCTCTATGTTGTGAGAAATTGCTCCTTTACTGAGATCCCTACCCTAACCCTAAGCATGTCTGCTCATTTCAATGAACTACAGGACAATGTTTCCTGTTCCATTGATAGAATGACAAAGATATCTGGGTAATGTAGTTTAAAACGTTTAGTAATGAAACAATAAATGTTAAATAAAGAATAACTTTAATGGGACAACTGGATATCTAAATTTGTTCATTGTGCAAACGTTTATGACATATATGAGGGACAGGCTGAAATTTGATAATTTACTGTGAGTACTTTAAAAATAACCTTTATGCCAGCTTTCCGTATAAGTCAGAAAACTGTGCACAACAGTAATTGGTAAACATAGCATAAGCAGTTGTCCTGCTGATTTTCTCTTTGATACACTAACCGGACTGTGAGTTACAGCCATTTGAAATGTGCAGTTTTTTGCTCTTCTGGGGGCCGTTGCTGGGCCCTTGGGGGTGGAAGTGCAGTACAATCTACACACACTATTACTATTACACAGGAATAATGCACCATTCAGTAAAACAACAAAAAAACATTGCCAACATTTCCTTTTCACCCCCTCTGATTGCTGCTTATATGCCTGACATCAGTAATGTCTATGCTTTCATTTTAAATGCAGTAGGCTAGTAGATGTACTAGAATGATCAACATGGATCATCTTCAATTATGCTTGAAGTGTTTATAGCAAGATAGCCACTGCAGCCTCTTGTTATTCACATAGCTTCCCTTTATTTCACTGCAAACTGCTTATACATGCAAGTATGTGCAACTTTTGTTGCATTGTTGTCCCAAATATCACTAACCAGATCTAAATGTGTATGTCCTAAGAAAAAGAATCATGGTAATTAATTACATGTAGTTGTTTTAAAATTAAAATTTAAAATTGTAGTTGTTTTAAACTAAACTAAAGAAATAAGAAATTAACATTTCTCAAATATATATATTTTTTTTACTGTACCAAACACCACTTTCAATACACAATATTCACCATACTTTATTACACAATACTTTATTGGAGGACACAGCATAAAGTTGATAAAGTAGCATAAAGACAATGAGATTCAAGATAAATAAAAATGTGTTTTCAAAAATACATTAACATCATATTAATCCATTCACAGCTGCTGAGCCACAAAATGAGTGCCAGAGAATCACATTCAGTCACCTATGATACAGAAAACAGATTTGATATTGTGTTGGAAAATAATGATTCATTATCACAGCTAAACTGGTTTCTTGCTCTTCCCTGTACATGTCTCTATCATGTTCATGTTCTTCTTCCTCGTCTAAACAGTTTGTTCAGGTGTACCCTACAGTACAACAGAAGAACAGAAGATGTGATCACTGATGTGGTGTAGCTTTTTCTCAACCAGAGGAAGAAGTCTCAACATCCCATTGTCAGGCGTTTTCCAGTCCTGGTCTGAAAGTAAAGCAAAAAACACAAACAATACAAATTAAGTTGTTTAATGGACAGTCATGTCAGCTTTATGGCTATGTTTACACGTGGAAGGCTATTTTCATAAACGGACATTTCACCCCTCTTCGTTTTAAAAAATAACATCGTGCACACGAACCCGTGTATATGCCGTCCAGAGCATGCCAAACCTGTAGGTGGCAGTGTAACGAGAAGCTCAAGCCCACGTTAGCCAATCAGAATCCCGAAAATAGTCACATACTGTGACGTCAGTTTACATGCAAACGTGCAAACAAAGTTTTCCAAAATCTCCACTTTGGCCCGAGTTCTTAGAAATAATCGTTTTCTGTGATAAAAACTCGGTTTTCGTGTAAATGAGAGGCCAAACTGCAGGGAAATATCTGTGTCTTCACTTCGTGTAAACGGGGCCTATGTTCTGCGATATATTAAGCAGTGATGGGCTACTCTGGCCCTTAGCGTCCACTGTCCTGCAGATTTGGCTCCAACCTCAAACCCTCCTGCCTATTGTAAGTAAAGCTGAAGATTTTCATATGTGCTCGATTAGGGTTGGAGGAAAACTCTCAACCTCAAAAAGGAGAACGCTAAAGGGCCAGAGTTGGCCGTTCCTGATTTAAATTTACAAAGCAGCAGTCAGTACATTATATAATATACACATTGAAGTATTTTATATATATATATTATATATATATATATAATATTTCAGCAAATAATATAAGCTAAGTACTGAACAAAACATTTTTTACCCATATCAACAGCAACCTATTTTAAAAGATCTTTAAGAAAGGCATGGTCTCTTTTGCCTTTGCAAGTGATGCTTGATTTTTTTCAAGACAACAAACTCTTCTGTCACTAGTTTCAAGAGCTTCACTTGGTCAAAAACCAAGTGATAACCTGTACAATGTAAAATTGTCAAAATCAAATTATGTACTACATATTACAGCATTGTTTCAATACAAGACATACCAATGGACTCGCGCACCTTTCTGTCTTCTTTGGGCAGCAGATGTTCCTTCCTCACCCGAAACAAAGGACTTATTCGATTAGCTTGTGTTGATATAAGGACTGGTCTTCCTTCTCTGCTGTAAAACAAGAAAGTCTCTACTTACTCTATGTGCAATTACTATTGTTCTTGAAACATAAATTAAGACAGTTATAATTTACCTTACGATTCAGGAGAGAGCATTTGATGAGTAAATACTGATTGAAATATTCTAGAAACTTTACCTGGGAAGGGCTGATCACGGCAAGATCCGCTGCGAATCACTAGCAGCTCTTGTGAGGGTTGGCTCTTAAAAGAGCTGTTGAGTTTGATGTTGTAGAGATCTAAAGTAATCCTGCAATACAGAAAGTAAGGTCATTTTATTACATTACATGCAAGCAGTCAGTTATACAACTGTAGGATTTATTTCTGTAAAGAGTGTTGCATAATTAAATGTTAAAAGCATTTTTATGTTATACGTTCACTGATATGTTGGCATTTCTATGAATAAAAGTATGTCTTTAATAGCAAGCAATAATCATATGAACTCGTTTAAAAATAACATGATTTACATGCAAACGGGACAGTTATCAGCAGTGTAACTGATCTGATTACGACAAAATAATCGAGTATCTGATGTCATGTGACAAGTCAGATTAGCTTTTCCACTCTTGCAAACAGAGGTAGGTTATGAGGTGTGGAGAGACATCATGTATCATTGGACATTGGAACATGAACAGACAGGGACCAATTTGTAATCATTTTAATGAATACAATGCAATTAATATAAACTTTCTGACAGTGTGTGGGACATCAGACTACTTTCCAAGAAGGGGCGCAACTGATTTACAAATGTCGCGATAAATATGTACAGGAATTGAGGCAGTAGCCAATGACAGCACTAGGAGTAAAAGCTGCAGGATTATGTACGAGTATACAAATATGTACTAGTATCGTACGAATTTGACAACTTGTTAAATCTTGTGAATTATTAAGACTTTGAGACTGTTCATACTGATTGGGCTTTGGGTTTTGTAAGAACAGGTTTAAGAAACAACAAATGCTTGATAAAATGTTTGATTTAGGGTTAAAACCAACACATACGTACCATTGCGAATATTTGTCTTTGCAGCGGTCCGTCTCCTCCGTTTACTTGTCCTCAAACAATAATGGGCTGACTGAGTCCGAAAGGCCCTTTTGGTCTTTTCAGCTGAAAACAGAGAAAATAAAATATCATTATGTATAATATATAGGATTATTTAAAGGAAAAAGTACTGATTTTCCTTACAAATATTGGATGTTACATTATTAAGCATTAAAAGCATGGTAGGTGTTGTGGTTAATATGCATAATTTACTACAATTATCACTTTAAAACTACCAATACTGAGGTAAAAGCATGGTAAGTTTTGTGATTGCTGTCCTTTACTACCCATCACAGTAAAACTAAGGTTACTGAGGTAAAAGCATGGTTAGTGTTGTGGTCACTGTGCATTTACAATAAGTACCACATTAAAACTACCAATAGTGTGGTAAAAGCATGGTAAGTTGTGTGATTACTGTCTTTTTACTACACTTATCACAGTAAAACTAATGTTACTGTGGTAAAAGCATGGTGTTGTTTTTACTGTGCTTCTACTACACATACAACTTTGGAACTAATTGTACAACTTAAAAACCTGATATGAATATGATTAACTGATTGAAGGTCTACTCTAGGCCTACTGTATAGCACATCACGTGACAGACAGTGTTTAATCACCATAGAAACCATTTTCATAGAAAGCAATGAAACGCAAAGCCTCCGTTGAGATGACAGATATAATGCAGTGACTGAACTTGAGCTAATCTGATTAATTTCGACACACAGAAAATACATTATATCAAACATTATTAGGACAGCGTATTTACGACTACTTACCAACATCTGGCACACGTGAACTGATGCCAAATATCGCGAGGTGTTCGGAATGAGACTTCTTCAGCGCGAATTCCTACTAATAAAATATTATTTTAAATATCAATAAACAGCAAAGCAATCCAGCTTCCCTGGCAATAAGAACGAAATAATATAATTAAAATAAATACATAAACCATGATAAGATTTCGTGAATAAATGTTGATTAAACAGCTTCTCTACTGCAGCCCGATAGGGAGATAGAATCGTGCTTTGATCACGAAAGATGCTTCCCATTGAAACACATTAGTTTTAAAAAACGTGCTGGAATTACGAAAATAACGAAATAAACGTGCCCGTGCCACGAATCAATAGATTAAATTACGTGACCATATCACGAACTGCCGTGAGACTGGGTTGTTGTGCATCAGTGACTTCCTTGACACGGTAATTTGTAGTATTACATGCAGTCCACATTTTATCACTTCATTTATTTATGAGAATAAATTACATTTAAGAATGAATTTTCAGTGCTGCCGTCTGGATATTTTCAGTCTAAAGGATAATGCTTTATACAGGAACTCTTGATATGTTATTAGAATGGTCTATGAAAGTCTGTGCTCCCACAAAGCAAATATTACAGAATTGCCATGTAATTATTATGTAAACATGATCTGACATAAAGCAGAACATCATGATAAAAACCTCACAGTTCTTATTAGCTATGAAAAACTTTGTAAGGAAGAGTGTGATCCAGATACTGTTCTGTCCTTTTCAACTAGTGACCAAACTATTGCAAATGTTTTGTTGCCAAGCGATAAGACAACTTATGATCTTTTTTTTTACATCTTGAAATACATTTCCTGACTCACTTCCCAAGGAAAACAAACAGGAAATTATAAAAAGACTTTCCTGATATAAAGAGACCACAGGAGACAGCTGACATATTAAACATGCAGGCCTTAAAGATGTGTTTGCCTGTTATAAAACGTATTTAATTCGTATTTAGAAACTCATCTCATCTTATATTTTCTTGAGCCAGACTCTTAAACCTGTCAGCATGATTACATAATGCCATTGTCTATCCATGGCTGTACTCGCAGACTTGTAACAAATTGAGCCCATTCCATGAAAACCTCTCTTCAGCCACAAATTAGTTTCATTTTCTTGCCCACAGGAGCCAGGGAAACAGGCCAAATTATAACTTTATATGGAAATCTGGACATTCTCCAAGACTCTTAATAGAGTCATAAACGGACAAGGGGTCCTTTCCTTCTCTCCCGCAGTGTGTGGAGTCACAGAGGTCATGTTTGCTTGGGTTTCCAAGCATAAAAGCAGTCAATGTCCATGCTTCACTTACAAACTTTGACACCTAAATACATGTCAATTTTTGTCTGGGCAGGACTGCCATGGCTTTGATCGTGGCAATGGATAAAATGCAGATCAGAACAAGATACGGAAAGAAAATACACAACACTAACAAGTCACAAAAAGTGTAAACTTGTGTGCTGCTTAAAAACATTTTGTGAATGAATTATTTTTCATACAATAAGCACAAAAACATAACAAACTAAATTGAAAAATTTTTAATTATTATATTTTACTTATATTTATATAGAAAAATATAATTCTCTGAGAAGGCAATTGAAAAGGGGACCTGTTTAATATCAACTAAAAGCTAAAGTAAAAACAATGTACTTGAAGTACTATGATGTAATCATTACAAATGCCGACGATTTAATGAATCTGTACATTTTGTCTTCATTTTATCATTATCATTATTCGGAAATATGACGTGGCAATCACTGGCTTATAAAATTGTTTAATAACACTAGAAATAATCGTTTGTACTTAAGCCAAAGAGCCTGCAGAGACTCCTGTTTTATGCACACACACCTAATAACTTTCTACAATAAAATTCCATTGTATTAAATTCCTGCACATATTAACAATTTCCTCTTTGGTTTCTAACATCTGTAATTGTCACTTAAATTTTGTCACTTGGAAATATAACCCTCTGGACAGTTCCAGACGCTTATGTTGGTTGGACACTTTATCAAGACACCCAACACACGCACATGTGCAGCATCTGGACATATTTATGGGAGGAATAGCTGTCTTGGTTCTTTTCCTGTTTGACTTTGAATCGCAGGGTCATCTTTCAAGATCTGATCACTTTGTCCTCTCAATGGTCAGTCACATGGCTCCCCTAAATCACCTACAATTTACTATTTTTTCCTCTCTTCGCAGAGGAACACCTCTAGAGATGAAGCGGAATTAACAATTCATATCATCATGATTAGATTATAGTGACTAAAATGGTCATGGTATTTTTAATATGTGCAGGAAATGTCACTCACACACACTGAAATCATTTCACCAACTTTAAAGCTAACAAACAACATAAAATGTTTTGCTTTTGTTTGCATAAACAATAAAATAATAACATTAAAAATTATGGCTTTATTTTTAAACAAACAAAAATATTTGTTAAAATATTTATAAAATGATAAACCTCATATTTTAAATGCTTTTTATGAAAATTGGTCAAAATATCAGTTATGGGTATTTTAATTGCTCCATAAACAATTATACATAGGCTGCCTCATTATCCGAAGTGTTGGGATTATTAGAAATCACATTCGATTTTCCATCTACCGGTTAAAATTAACAACAAACATTTGGTCAGATTTTTGCATTGGCAGAAAGGCAGATAAAAAAAAAAATCCATTCTCTGACAGTAGGTGGCGCTTAATAAACAGCAGAAATAGCGCTGTTTCCCCGGTAACCTCTGTAAAGCAGAGATGCGCTTATAAACGGCACTTTATTAGGCATACACGGAGGAAAGATGAAAAGCAAATGCCATCAAAACTTTTCACCTGAGGGAGGAACCGATTGTCAGAGAGTTTAGCGGGGAATCAAAATTGGGCACAACGCCTGTGACCATTTCTTTCCCAAATACCTCGACTTATTAAAGGGAAAGTTCACCCAAAAATGAAAATGATTTACTCACCCTCAAGCCAGGTGTATGACTTTCTTCTTTCAGCCAAACACAATCAGAATTATATAAAACATATATCCTGGCTCTTCCAAGCTTTATAATGGGAGTGAATAGTAACTGAGATTTTGAAGCCCTAAAAGTAATCCATATGGCTACGGCTCCTATATAAATATATAAATCCTAAATTCTCAAAAAAATAAATAAAAATACAAGTAGTGATTTGTAAACGCATTCAAACGCATTCAAAAAGAGAGAAGGCCTCAGCTGAAACTAAATATTACCTGTACTTTTCTGTTAGTCTTGGTCTGACGATATGAAGATTTCTCAGTTTCGTAGGAAATTTGGAGACTTGTTGTTTCGCAAATTGGTTTCAAACATCAATCGGGCAATTTTAGTCTCCAGTAAACGTACAACTGTAAATCTTTTTGGATTCTGAAACCAGAGTAACAAGAAAAACCATTGCTAACACGGTGATAATAACATGCAAGCTCGACACGGAAAGGCCTCACGATTCGTGTCAGCCGAGAATCGATTATCGAAGACCCCAAACTGTTCCGTTCAAACAATGATTCATTTGCGTCATCACGTGGTTCTTAAAAAAACGTAACTATTAAATAAATTAAACATACTAAATTCACTTTTATCTAGAACTATTTTGGACGTTATAATAAATGCTGTTTATTCAAACTAAATATTCTCCTATTGAAGTATTTCGCCTATTTGGTTCAATTAATCGGTTTGCTGATCAGGGGTGCGTTTCCCAAAGCCAATGGTCGCCAGTTCTGTTGTTACCAATAGAGTTCAATGGAAGTTGCGATCATAGTTGGCCCAATATAGTCGAAAGTTCCATTGCTCTCTGTTGGTAACGGTTGGTAACGATGGAACTTGCGACCGTATGCTTTGGGGAAATGCACCCCTGAATCGTGACTATCCAAATCAGTCAGATCAGTTTTGTGAATCGGTTCAAAGAATTCACTCACGACAACAATTCGTTCGGTAATTACTATGGTTTTCGGAGGTAAGCAGATTGCAGTCGTGCGTGCATGACCACGTTAAAATGGTCCCACTTTTGTTAAAACATGAAGTGAAATGTGTTGGTTTCAGCTAGCAGATAATACATTTTATTTTGGTCAAGTCTCTCTTTTGTGCAGGTAAATGTTACTTTTAATGACATGCTGTGTTTTGTTTATTTTGTGCAGTCCAAATAACCCCTCCAAGTCAAGAGGTAAGGAGAGTTTCATCATTGTTATCAAGACAACAGAAAGACAAGTAACAGCAGTAAGTCACACCTTTTATTTGAGGTTTTATTTTCCATAATTGATGTCTTTTGCTTGCTCACTGATGGAATAAGTCTCTAAATGTAATGCTATAGGGCCTACCATTGTGCTAACTGCTGTGCAGCTTACCAGTCTTGGTGACTAACGTTAAGTATTGTTTGTCTGGCTGCCATGTACACATAATGACATTGAACCTGCCATTCACAACCAAAGTAGATAAGTACTCTGGCTATGCAGGATGTGTGTTACACAGTCAAGACGTGCAAAGCTGATTTCTGAAATCTCACAGGAAATATTTTAGGCTTAACAAATTCTGCTGGTATATTTAAAGGAACACTTCACCCAAAAATGAAAACGCATATCATTCCAAACTTGTGATTCTGTTTTGTATGTGTGTGTTGTTTTTTTTGGAACACAACATCAAAGATTTAAATATAGCAAATGTGCTCTTCTTGTACATAGACTGACAGTTCATGGTAAAGGCCTGTTCACACCAAGATGAATGCTTAGTGTGAGAAGTTTAGGTCACATGACCATGGTGTTTGAAATGATACTATAATAATTCATTACATTTATATAGAGCTTTTCTCTGCACTCAAAGCGCTATACATAGAAGGGGAAATCTCCTCAATCACCACCAATGTGCAGCATCCACCTGGATGATGCGACGGCAGCCATATTGCGCCAAAACGCCCACCACACACCAGCTTATTGGTGGAGAGGAGACAGTGATGAATCCAATTAGTATATATATGAGGATGATTAGGAGGCCATGATGGACAGAGGCCACTGGGCAAATTTGGCCAGGATGCCGGGGTTACACCCCTACTCTTTCAAAAGACATCCTGGGATTTTTTGTGACCACAGAGAGTCAGGACCTCTTTTTAACGTCTCATCCGAAGGACAGTGCTCTTTGACAGTATAGTGTCCCGTCACTATACTGGGGTGTTAGGACCCACACAGACCACAGGGTGAGCACCCCCTGCTGGCCTCACTAACACCTCTACCAGCAGCGACCTGGTTTTCCCAGAAGGTCTCCCATCCAAGTACTAACCAGGCTCAGCCCTGCTTAGCTTCAGTGGGCAACCAGTCTTGGGCTACAGGGTGATATGGCTGCTGGGGCTATACTGTTTTACTTACTTTCTTCTCCGTGACAAGCGGGTGTCGGAAATTAAAGGTTGAATTTGCATTTTCATTCAACCCATCTGCAATTTTTAATGCAATGAGCTGGACAGATGAATTGCATAAAAAAAATCAGACCTCATTTTTGCATTTTTGTGCCAGTGTGAACAGGCCTAATCATTGCTGTCAAGTGTCAAGCTCTGAAAATGGCCAATAAAACGCATTAAAAGTTATTTATTTGACATGCACCCCCTAGCCCCCCCCCCCCCCCTCCACACACACCCAAAAAAACACATAATTTTATGTCGATATGATTCAGCGAATAACGTGCATATTAAGTGATTCATATTGACTACTTTTATTGTGTTATTTTGTCCCTTTATCGTCTGGAAAATAAGCTTTTGTATGTTCTTCAACAATTTTTTTTTTATTCCACAAAAAATAAATAAAGGCATATGGGTTTGGAATAACATGACGATGAGTAAATAATGATACGTTTTTATTTTAAAGTGAAATATTCTTGTAGCACCATTCATGGTCATCAGGTTTGACTTTACGAAAACCGAGGCAGCAGAATTACAGTAAGTGTCTTCTTTTACAACTGATTCGAAGAGCTTGTTGGAAAGCACGGTCTGTTTAGGGGAAGACTAATATTTAGATAACATTAACAGCCAGATCACTGTTTGAGCTTGTTTAGGAAGTGATTAGAGACTGGAGAGCGGCTGAGATGCACACGCTGGGATGGAAAAGCTGCACATGTGGTCCACATGTGTCTTTGTAAATAAGAGCTTCTATTGTTATGTGCTCTTCGCATACAAATGGGCAGATGAAAACACAAAGTAGATATCCCAGAAGATACTTGACAGTGTTTAAAGGGAAATGGCCAAGACAAGCAAAAATAATATGGGGTTTGGACACTGAAAGAGTATCTACTGGTATGACTAGGAATGTCTGGAATGTCTGCCATCTGCGTTCGTCCTTGTCTAAAGGTGAATTTACCGTGTGTGAGCTAGACAATGGCTTTGTCATAGGTATTTTGTATCTTTGCAAGTTTGCTGGGAATCCCCTCCTTCCCAACTGTCTTCCAATATCTGACTCCCTCGACTGCAGGTGAGTCAACTTCCAGCTGCTGGATGGAGGTCAGAGAGTGTGCTGGAAACAGCAGTGAAAGGGAACATAGCAAGTCAGGTGGGGTAGATGTTGGTTATGAAACATTAAGCCCGACCCCCTCACTACCATCTGGATACCATGCGTACTACTGACCACATGCCTCCGGTATTCCAAGAGTTTTTGTTAAAACCTCACATGTTGAGAGTAATATTCATTCTATTAAAATTATTTACAAAAAATCTAGCATGCTTTAACTTTACATTTTTGTATCTTTGAATATACAGTGAAATGTGTACAACATTACCATTCAAAAGTTTGGGGTCGAATTTTTTTTTTAAGGTTAAGCCTTTTTAAATACAGTACGTCTATACTCACCAAGGCTGCCTTTATTTATACAATACAATAAAAACAGTTATATTGTGAAATATTACTATTTAAAATAGCTGTTATTTTAATTAATAATATATTTTTTAAATGTAATGTATTCATGTGACGGCAAAACTGAATTTTCAGCATCATTACTCCAGTCCACAGTGTCACACGATACTTCAGAAATCATTCTAATATGATGTTATGCTTGTTACAACATGCTGTTTGATATTTTTATGTAAATCATTATTTATTTATTTTTTTGAATTCTTTGATAAACAAAGAGTTCAGAAAAATACAATTTATTTTAAATAGAATTTTTGTAACAATGTAAAAATGCATACTTGCAGAATAAAAGTATCAATTTCCTTCAAAATAAATAAATAAATAATGACCCCAAATATTTGAGGGGAAGTGGTACATATACAATATGGAACAATGATTAAGTAATTATTAAATGGTGGATTTTTCATTCATTTTATTATTTTAAAGTGTAGGCTTGGGTAAAGTGATGGAATCCTTTGAACTGTATTAAATATGACATCAGGAATCATACAGAACAGTTATAATCATACAGAACAGTTATAATGTTAAATTAGGTAAATTAGTTAAATAAATGTGAGTGCGTTGAACATACAGTATCTCATTAACTACATTGATGAAATAAAGTCAACCTATTCCATGATTTCAATATTCTATGAACCTTAAAGGAATCATAAACATATGTCTCTAAACTAATTATGTGCTTACATTTTTGATGTTATGTCAGTATGTACGTTTCATGTCTGCATACAAAATGTATTTACAAATTAATACTAATGAGATCATGTTGGACATTTACAAGGAAAGTAACAAAGGACAGTATAAAAGAAAAAAGAAAAATTCACAAAATGTTTTGTTAATACCATCCTGGATTAAAAAGAGCTACTGTACCATGGTGGAACCAGGGAGATCAAAAGGCTACTGTTCACCCAAACTCATTGAACTTGGACTTACATCACTTCTTGTGTTTTGTATGGTCATTTCTCATCAAAATACTTTAACCACTGACCCCTAACTGTGAGCATTTATCTGTGCCGTTCAAGTATTTCCTTTTTGAGTTAGTGGAGTCCACCAGAATTAAGCAACAAGTCAAGCTTGAAGGACCACCAGCTCTAACTTGGCAGAGAAACTCACAGGTGCCCTGGGACATCGCACAGGCCAATGTTTCAAATCAGTGATTGGATAACCTGGCATGTCAGAAACAACCATGTGAATGCATTAGTCATCATCATCATCGCTCCCAGTGTGGACAAGTCAGCTTCAGTAGTAGATTTCAGAAGTTTTAATGAGCGAGTGAAGCCATTCCTTCAGGCTTGTTTGCTTTAATGTTTAAAGTTTTTAGTGCATCAGGAAGTATAGTAAGTCACGTTGCATCCCTTTTGCATAAAACTGGGATTCTGATAACAGCGGCCGGCATATCGTTGAAGTTAATGTGGTAAAATTTACTAGGAAGATGTTAATGCTTAGTTCTGTTGTGACGTCTGTGTTTGCTCTGTATGTGTAATATGCTAATTCTGCATGTAGCAGCAAGCAGACAAAACATTATCACATAAAAATATTTTGATTTGAGTACTATAAAATAAAGGTGTGAAATGATTTGAAGTCATTTAAGCGTCCAGACAGAGCGCAGATGGAGGATTGCAGGTGATAGGGGTCGGGTATGAATGCTGTGTGCCACAAGCTATTTTAATGGCCATGTTCACAGGCTTAATGATTAATTTTACTACCGCATGCCAGGAGTACTCGACCCCGTAGGGCTCATCACAGAACATGTGATGACAGTACCCTCAAGGCATCTCTGATATACATTTTTGTAATATTAAGGCAGAACAGATGTAAAAAGCGGCCTTTTAGTGATTTATTGACAGTGTCTGCCATTTAAGGAGATTCAGTGCCGGAGAAGCCAGAGCTTGTTTCTGTGTCATCGATCAGTGCCTTGGGATGATATAGAGAACAAAATGTTCTGTGTAAAAAGAAAAGGAAGGTGAGAGACATTTTGACATTGATATGTTGGGTTATGTTAAGAGTTGTTTCCTAAGGCCTGAATTCGAGTCGACATAAAGGGTCAAGGTCTCTACTCTATAGCAGCTTGGAGTCAGTGATACAACCCTCATTATCATCAATAAGTATGACAAGACATGGTGCTGGCAGGTTTTCTTTCCGCTTGAACACATGATTGCACACTGACTAATGGTCTTCCTGGCAAACTTCTCACTTGTTACTCATATGAGTAATTGCAGATGAAAAAGTATATATATTTTCTTTATTTCACAAGCAGGAAAATATATTAAAATAATTCATGGCATGTAAATGTAGCATTGAATATTAGAATATTTATTAGAATATTTATTTGAATATTAGAATAATTTATATTTATTTAAGGTATATATGGGCTATATATATATATATATATATATAGAGAGAGAGAGAGATATTATACATTTTCTCATATGCATCTCTTTAAATGCTTTTTAATGCTCATTACATAAGTTATTTTACTAGATATATTTTTGTATATTCTCCCCCATTATAATAATATTTATACTTTTAAATACACGTGTAATCTTTAGACATATTATTATTATTATTATTATTTAAAAGATGAAAAATATAATTTTCTCATACAGCTTTGCTTTGGAACGACATGAGGGTGGATAAATGATGACAGAATTTTCATTTTTTGGGTAAAACATTCCTTTAATATGGAATTTAAATCTGTATAAAGCTATTCTTTTTATGAAGAATTGACTAGATAAAGCAGAAAACTTAAACCAGAGCAGTGACAGAGGCACATGGCCAGACAGCGCAGGTCAGATTACATCTGTCTGCTTCTACTGTTTTCTTAAACTTTGTCTGCCATTAGGCTTGAGGCCGTTTCAGCAAAAAAAGACAAGTTGGTGTATTGAATATAGAATAGAATGAGGCATTTATATAGCGCTTTCATGTGTACTACTGTACACCCAAAGCACTTTACAATCATATGGGGGTCTCTCCTCAACCACCACCAGTGTGTAGCATCCACTGGGATGATGCGACGGCAGCCAACTGTACAACGCCGCCATTACGCTCACCACACACCAGCTATAGTGGAGAGAGGAGAGAGAGTGATGGAGCCAATTCAATGGATGGGGATTATTAGGGGGGAATGTGGCCAGGACACCGGGGTTACACCCCTACTCTTTACGAGAAGTGCCATGGGATTTTTAATGACCACAGAGAGTCAGGACCTCGGTTTAACGTCTCATCCGAAGGACGGTGCTCTTTGACAGTATAGTGTCCCCGTCACTACACTGGGGCGTTAGGACCCACACAGACCACAGGGTGAGCGCCCCCTACTGGCCACACTAACACCTCTTCCAGCAGCGACCTGGTTTTCTCAGGAGTCTCCCATCCAGGTACTAACCAGGCTCAACTATGCTTAGCTTCAGTGTGGGACCAGTCTTGGGGTACAGGGTGATATGACTATATGTGTTAAGTCTCTCTCTTTGTTCCTTCATTCACTGCTGGGATTGTTAAAGACATCAGTAAGATCATGATGGATGAAGACTTTGTGGCTTTGGCTAAACAGATTCTGATTAGAGGCTCAAAAGAGCAATAGCTTGCCTTACACAAAACAAATGATGTAGGCTCTCAGCGGCACACCACAGTATAGCAGTGGTTCGGATAGAATGCTTGGCTAATGAGATATTATAAACCTTCCGTGTTTTCAGTGAAAGTGGCGTTGAGAACCACAGGTTATAACAGACATTTAGGCAGAAACAGATTTATTTCCACCAAACATAAATGTTTTTTATTCAGGTTCCTATTGTGTGGTGTGGCTTAAACAGCCCAGATTAAAGGAACACTTGTTTTGGAAATAGGCTCATTTTCCAACTCCCTTAGAGTTAAACAGTTTTATCGTTTTCAAATCCGTTCAGCCGATCTCCGGGTCTGGCGGTAGCACTTTTAGCATAGCTTAGCATAGATCATTGAATCTGATTAGACCGTTAGCATCTCTCTCAAAAAAATGACCAAAGAGTTTCGATATTTTTCCTATTTAAAACTTGACTCTTCTGTAGTTACTTCTGGAGTTGGAATATGAGCCAATTTCCAAAAAAGTGGAGTGTTTAAGCAGAGTAAGCAGTAGCACCATTTTGCTCTTGGGGTTCAATCGTGAATGTTTCTCTGATGTGCTCAAAATATTCTTGGATGTTGCTAAAAAACATTTTTTTCAAGTTCAAAAATAAGAGCTGCAGGACATAATAATAATATTATCATCATTGGTAGTTTCTAGCCAAAAAATTTTGAAGCATTTTTTTTATTATTAACAACATGCGTCATTAAGTTTGTTGGTATTAAATGCTTTTTTATACAAGCAACTAATTGTACTATAGTTCTCTTAGAGAGCCAATTGTTCAACATTGGTTAAACATTCATTTACTGAAGTGCGCAAATGGTGAAAGGGGTTCCGATAACTCTCAATAACTCTTCATTACACAGACCAAAAGCACATTTGAGAGAAGCACATGGCATTGCATAACAGAGACACAGAACCGTACTGCAGGAGCCATGCATTCCAGCCAAAACCTCTTACCCTAACCCTAGTCTCTGCCGGCAGAGAAAAGTATTTTTCTTTCCACCTGGAATTTTCGCTTTTGATCAATTTAATGCATTCTTGTGGAAAGTATAATTTTTATTTCAAAAAATCTTATTGACCCCAAACTATTGAACGGTAGAGTATATTAAAAATATATAAAAACAAAACAATTACATGATACATTACAAATATAGTTAGTTATTTGCTCCAGATATTGAGGAAAAAGCAGTCAACAAGTGCCAGCATATAGAGAATAAAATGACCAATATTTATAGGATAGATACGAGTAACTTGGGCCACTGTTTTGACATTCATACCTGACTTTGTTTTCTGCCCTGTAGTCTCTGATTCGTTACGTTTACTGAAATCATCTGTCCATTGTGGTCCTCCTATTGGCAGTTGTCTGTAAGGCAGCAATGCTCAAGTCATTAGTCAGCATTTTACATACTATTATCATCAAAGCGATGGAAAACAAGTGCGGAGCCTCATTAGCAGCGCTGATACAGTCAAAGTTTGTTCATGGAATGTTCCAAATAACAGGAAGGCCGGAGAAATTAAGAGTCTGATAGTATTTTTTTCCACGAGACACGGTCTGACACAAGAAGGTCAAACGGGTGCTCAAAGAAAGGAATGCTATGCTAAAAATGCTAATCGGATGAGAGAGGGGATATGAGGTTGATTGCAAGTTATTCAGAATTTCCTGTCCGAGGTCTGTTTCCCTTTACAGATCTCTAAAATCCATATTTACACAGGAAGTGACTTTTTCCAGTGGTCCCGCAATGGAGCAGCGAGGGGTCTCAGAAAAACAGGGCTGTGCTGACAGACAAGCTGTTGGATGGTCTGTTACGGTGTTGTTCAGGTAGGCTGTGAGAAAACTCCAGCTGCGCTCTTGCTAAGCGCCGGCTCGCGGACGTGGTTCTCTGTTGGCCCTTTGGCCCAGGACAGAGTTGAAATGAAAACAGAGAGGGTTAGACAGGAAGGAGCATGTGACAGTGTGTTTACTGCTTGTGCTCTCTCACCTTTTAGTCTGGCAGTCTGGAATGTTCCACTTTCACTCAACCACGTTGAAAGGAAATAAGATTTGGGAGTGTGGGTGTGTTGGCGCTCGAGGCTAAGGAT
>JARPMJ010009909.1:0-21727 GCA_033366665.1 Phoxinus dragarum
AGAAAAGACACAGGATGATGGTGAAAAGACAAAAAGAGATGTATACATTTTGCAGGGCTTCCACACCACCTATCACTTCCAGTGAGGGTAATCAGACACCAGTGCACATACACACAGGGGGAAAAGGGAGAAAACGCGCAAAAATCAGACACGCACACACCAGTGGTTCTGGAGATTTATCTGAATGACTCATAAACAAAATGTACAAATAAAACAAAGTGGTTCTGAAACAGTCTACATTGTAAGTTGTTGTTGTTTTTTAGGAAGAAAAATCTATGAGCATACCTCTTCTCACTTGCACCTCAAGACGTAAAGTATAGAATTGCTCTAGGTGTTCTTCTAAGATATTAGAAGATATTAGTCAGATGTGTGTCTGCTATATGTACTGACTGCATATGTGCATCATAGTTATTTATTTATATTAACATAAAATGTGGACAGTCAGTTTGCCATGGCTGAATCAAAGTATTGTGGTCACTACCAAAACATTACTGTCACTACCAAAAATGTGCAGTCACTACCGTAACATGGGATGTTTTGTCAAAAATAAAGTATATTGAATTATCAACTAAGATGTTATGATAGTGTTTGTTTCAATGCATATTCAAATCAGTACGATAAACTTTATGCCTTCTACAAAGAAAGATTGGGTTCAAAATACAACAAATCTCATAAATTACAGTTAAAATATTATTAAAATTATAATCTTTATTGATTTAACCTGTAAAATATTTTTAAAAAATATATATATTTATAAGGTAGATGTTAACAAAATGTTAGGTCATTATAAGCCGCCTTAATAAATTATTTAATATTGTGTTTCGGTAGTGACAAATTTGGGGAGAAGGAAAATATTCCAGCATTTTCTAAAAATACAATATGAGAATTAACTGCACAATTACTAGAAAAGCGTACCTTGGGATATTATACAATTTGCATATATGCAAAAATTGTGGGAAAAACCGAAAAAATTTCAAGATGTTTCCAACTCTGACTTTGCACCAATTCTGTAGAATGGCCCGGTCCCCCAGTGGCTAGAAATGTCAATCGGTGTAAACAGAGCTTTGGCTTTCTCAAAGGCTTTCTTTCTCTGCCTTTGAGAAAATGAAATCTCAGACGGGCTGATCTTGAATCTTCCCCGTATGACGTCATACAGGGGAATGGTTACCTCCCCTTTTCTCTGCTTTGCCCGCCCAGAGAATTTGGCCCGCCGATGAGAAAATGAGCTACGCGAGCGAGCGCAATATTGTTTTTTTCCTCGATAGAGATCATGGCTTGCAAACGAGCGAAGCATGGCAGTTGCTCAGTGTTTGGATGTACAATGAACACAAAAGTATTTTTTAGTTCCTTCATCCGAGCCTCTGAAGAAACAATGGGTTAATTTTATTTTCTCTGGAAATGTGCCGACACAACTTCCCAAAGTTTTGTATGGTCCAAATATTTCACAGACGACTGTTTCCTCAACTTCGGCCAATACAGATCTGGCCTCGATGAACGTCTGAAAATAAATCGATCGAGCCAAGCAACAATTTCTGATGTGTAATTATTCAAGTTCAGACAGGAAATCTTTCTCTCAAAACCGTTCAATACTTTTTATGTGTGAGCGGAGGCTTGTGCCCCCTAAGGAATGGAATGTGTTTTGTAAATGCTCCCAACTATACAGGGTTTCCAAACAAATGAAAAGAACAAGCAGAGATGTGTACAATCTTTATTAGACACACAAAAGGAATATAAAAATATAATTTATACAAAAAGCAATTTTAGGGGAAAATGTACAGATTCAATAACATTCACAAATACAATAACATTCACACAAAAGAAAAAAAGAATCCTGATGTCACACAGTGGTCGCCTGTAAAATCGGATCTGGAACAGTCAATATCAATATCCCATGGGATAAGTCAGCATTTGGGGAGGAGAAAGAAAAGTGAAGGAAAAAAAAGAGAATCCAAATAAATCAAATTCGAAAATCTCAATTCACACAATTTGATATCCAAAATCACAATCTAAACAGTAAACAAAAATATATGAATTGAGTAAATCTTCCCAGTCCCAGCAGCTAATTACCCTGGTTGGTTATAAAGGAATTGATAGCAGATCAGAGCGGTGACAATAACCACCCACAGTACTCGATAACACAATTGACAAAAAAATAAAAATAAAGAAAAAAATTAAATCAACCAATATAACAAAACAAATTATTCAATAACAAATAATCTCAATACACACACAAACACCACCACAAACACGCATACCCAACACGCTCACTCAAGCACGCGCTCGCCTCAACACACACTCACATAAAACCACCGCTCCCATAACCGTGCGCTTCTAAATCACTGTAGTCAGTGGGACTTGAGCGCGCAACCTCTGCAGTCTCCACAGCACCACTGCGAGCCGCCACACAGCAGCAAAGCAGCAGCAGGCAGATTTCTATAAAATAATTACCCAATTTGGTCATTAACCACGCATATTCTATATCGAAACATACATCTTTGGTTAGCAAACAACTTACAAAATACCACATAGACTTACCTGCAGCACAATTGACTGGCCCTCGGTAAGAACAGTGAACAAACCACCAATACTGCCTTGATCACATAAAAGTCATCATTAAAAACGGCACTACTAAAAATTAAATGCAGTACCATATCAAAGCAGTAACATACCTTAAAATATGTCAATGCAGTTAAACATCCACAGGCCCAAGCCGAGAGTTAAAAGGGGATTTCCCACTTATGCAGGTCTACGACACTTAATACGCGCTCAATGCTTAACGCATAGTAGATACCTCTTGCGACACAAAAGAATGCAGCCTGCATACCATGCCGGAGGGAAAAACAGAAGTGTAAGGAAACCTCCGCGTTTTTAAAGGGGCCGTGAGCTTAACTTCCGCCCAGCTCCATCCACAGAGAACGGAAACACCCACCTAAAAGGGTCACCCCATTACATTCGCATCAGTAAGTCAAGCCAGTGACTAAAATATCACCTTCACATCGTTTCTTGTAGTAGGATGAAAATTCCACATAGGAAAAATGCCTTTTATTTCTAAATTATGACTATTTTTTATCTAAAAAACATACTAACATTAAGGGCAACTCAGGAAACATTATAAAATAATAAAATAACCCCATGTCATGGGACCTTTAAATTTATGATTTGTTAAGAAAATTTGAAAGAGAATGTCATAATTTAAAATTTTATTTTAATTTTCAAATATGTCTAAAGTTTTGTTTGAATGCTTTTTGCTCTACAGCAGCTGCTCTGACTTCTCCCAAAAGAAGAAACAGCATGGAAATAAACCCCCCGAAGTGTAAGTAACTGAATTTATATGACACTTTGCAACACTGATCCGATTATTTATTTTGGTACCGTTTATTATAGGGTTTAAAATCTGGATTTTTTTGTTGTTGTTTATTTAGTTCTGAATGTTGTACTGTTTGGACACTCTGCATCTGTCCAGTATGAACCTGAAAACATTCTACTTGGAGAAGAAAAACCTTTTAAAACTGTAGAAACATCCAGGATTGTTCATGTACAGAGGGAGAAATCAGAGCATCACATCTCCTTGATCAACATGATTGATTTACATGAGACTGACTGTGTGGATCATCTCATTGATCAACTAGTGAATGAAAATGAAATCCATGCCTTCATCTTTGTTGTGCGACTGGGTCAGTTAACAGATGCTGATAAGATGGGTCTCAAATGGCTTCAGAGAGTGTTTGGTGACAAAGTTCTTCAGTTTGTGATCATTCTCTTCACCTACGAGAGAGAAGAAGAGTGTGACACTATAATAGATGATCTGAAGAGAAACCCTGTTCTGGAGCAGCTTCTGGAGAAATGTGGAGGAAGATTTCACTCTTGCAACAAGATGATGAACAACCAATCAGAGATGAGCGACCTGATGAACAAGATTGAGCTTCTGTTTAATGAGAATAACCAGCAGCGTTACACAGGAGAGATGTATAACACAGTGTTAAAACAGAGAGAAGGCTCGGAAAAGTGTCAAAGTCAAAGTGGTAAGAACACAGATTTGGTTTCCTGATGTTTCACATTTCTGTCAGGACCACTATCGTCAAATATGATTGACAATTAGCATACAGTTTGGATTGGCGGTATGGTTCTGTTCTGGCCGAGAACTCCCTGCACATCCATGCAGCCTAGCATGGATAAGAGGAGGGAGAGAAGCGATAACCCCCTTAGGGTAAACAGAACAGAACCAACATGAATGTATTGCAGATATGTGACCCTGGATCACAAAACCAGTCACAAGTCACAAGGGTAAATTTGTGGCAATAGCCAACAATACATTGTATGGGTCAAAATTATCGATTTTTCTTTTATGCCATACATTATTATAATATTAAGTAAAGATCGTGATCCATGAATATATTTTGTAAATTTCCTACCATAAATGTATAAAACATTTGTTTTTGTGAGTGAATGCAGCACAATCGCGAACAGAAATGGACAAATTTGAAGGATGTTTTTTTTTAATGTTTCGATTTTTTTTTTTTGCACCCTCAGATTCCAGATTTTCAAATAGTTGTATCTCGGCCAAATATTATCCTATACATATCCACCATACATTAATGGAATGCTTATTTATCCAGCTTTCATGTGATCTATAAATCTCAATTTCAATAAATTTACCCATGTGACTGGTTTTGTGGTCCAGGGTCACATATCAATAATTCAATATTTTAATGTACAAAATAATTTGAGAATTTAGTCTGATTCAAAGATGAATCAGAATGCCAAATCCTGACTGACGAGAGGAGGAGCTGGGGATGGAGGAGGGTATAGCTCCAGAGAAACGCGATAGCTGCTGATAATACTGAAGGATATGTATACAGTAGTATATGTATGTATAGGCGTTGTATTCCTATAAGTAGACGTGGACCAGCTGAGAGTCAGCTGATGTGAGCTTGACTAACGTGACCTGCCAGAACTGGCTCTGTGCTTGTTTATTCTGATGTATATTTGCCCCTGACGCTATTATTTTTATTTAAATATTCAATAACTATCAAATTATAGAATCAAATACTAGTACACATGGACTTGCATCTGATACACCAGTTCAATGTTATATTTTAAATTAAATTAGGCTGGTAATTCAGTCAGCACTGCGTCGATGATGCTATTGGGAAACACCTCCATGTGAAACGCTTATCCAATTACGGCGAACGTATTGACCAGCGACAGCCTATGACGTCACTATTAGTGTGACCCAGACTATAAGGGACGCCAAGAGACATTTAGTCTTCAGGAACTGTCTTGTTTAAATCGCAATCACCTGAAAAAACATTCAAGGTAAAGATTATGGCTGACAACATTTCAAGCTGTGTCCCAGGTTTTTGACACCTGATGAGACACACAACTTTTGCGTTCACTGTTTGGGGCGAAGAGCACGCACAATCAGTTCTTGAGGTGGCCACAGAGAGACATCTGTGGTTGAACTTTCTTTCTCCCCTTTCTTCTCGATGCACCGGTTTCCCCCGTCTGAACTTTTCGGCACCTTCGTTGAGGCGGAGGTGGATAAGTTCAAAGAGGCGAAGGCGAGTTCGGCTGCATTTAGATTGTGCATTCCACTGAGGTCCGAATCCACGCCCAGACAGCCAGGGCATCTGGCCTGTCCCGGTTCAAGGATCGGAGACAGGGCCAGAGGTCCAGCGTAGCCTCTCGCCGCCCCTCCTCCTATGAGCAGGTCGCAGAGAAGGCGCGACTTTAGGAAGAAGGATTTGTGGGAGGTGATCCAACACAAACGCTCTCAGCATCGGTAAAGGATCCCCTTACCCTGGGGGTAAAAAAAACAGCCACTCGCTCCTCTCTTCTCTCATCTCCCCCAATTCTTTCACCCCAGGCACTTCTTACATCAGGCCTGAGGCTGGACCTATGATGAGTAATTCCTTCAATATGGAACCCTTCTGAAGGTCTGGCTTTAAGGGTGGTAGGCCTTCATTCTGTGAATAGTGTTTAGGCCACTGCTCTAAAAGAAGCAGGATGAGCTTTGTAGGTCTCCTCCACAATATTTGTTTGTCGGCCCTCACTGCTACACAGACAGCAGGCTATCTTCAAAAAGCCTACCATGCAGATATCTCATGGGCGTTGTCAGGCTTTTCTCTCTTGAAAGTAAGAAGCAGTATGCTCAGACCTCCGCCATTTAGAGCTGAGTATAGTAGCTTAGTAGCTAGTCTATCCAGCTAAGCCTTAAGTTGAAAAATAGTTTTTTTTCCTCTGAGCCCCTTGAATAAAACAATTCAAGCCATAAGGTTGAATTTCGTTGGCCTCTTAGAGAATATAAAACCTGTCTTGTACAAAATAATAGGCCTCAACCCTAATACATTTATCAGGGTCATGCTGATAGCACTCCCTTGTTAGGGTCATTATTTAGAGTACTTTGCTACTCAGTCATAAATGTTATCACCCTTCACCACCCAGGCTCAGGTAGAGACAGATTAGTTACTCCCTCCCATTTGGGATGGTTGAGTATACTCCCTTAGAGTCAAAACACTGAAGACGTCCTGAAGACGAAATGGCTGACGGCCATTACATTTAAAGCTGTAGGCCTTACAGTAGCGTAAGATTGTACTCCCCTTGCTTTAAAGGGTCGATAGAACTTCTGCTGAGTACACTGCCGGTTGGCAATAGTAAATAAAATTGCCAGAGTGTCTTCTGTGTGAACGCAAACACGTCCCGGGATTGATACAGGGATCGATCCCGGGTTGGGGACCTAGTAACATTGCCGGTATCAGTCCCGGAGCGCACGCTGTGTGAACAAAAGCCGTAATCAATGCCGGTGTGTGTCGTAGTGATGACGCTGAAGCTGAGAGCGATTGCCAGCTAGTGAAACGGTACGTAATGCGCTATTTTATGATCGAATCAGAAAAAAATGCACTAGCGTGGTTTAATAAGCAAACTTAAAGGTCCCGTTCTTCGTGATTCCATTTTTTAAACTTTAGCTAGTGTGTAATGTTGCTGTTAGAGCATAAATAATACCTGTAAAATTATAAAGCTCAAAGTTCAATGCCAAGCGAGATATTTTATTTAACAGAAGTCCCCTTTCAAAATCTATAGCGAACGGCCGGTTTGGACTACATCCCTCTACATCCTGCTTTAATGACGTCACTAGAACAGTTTGACTAACCTCCGCACACAGGAATACACAAAAAAAGGGCGCGTGGTCTTGTTGCGCTCCTACAGAGAAGAGGAAGAGTTGCGTTTGTAGAGTGTGTTTGTCGCGATGTCATCGAGACGTTGTTATGTTCATCCCGGAGTCAAATCACCTTACAATAATACTGAGCGCATGCATCTCCACTATGGTAAGAGGCGTGACCTTTCCGGGCAACGTGCGCTAAGCTGCTGTCGAATCACAACACAGCGTTCCTTGTACCTTGTGCCAGCGGTTCACTGGCACAATCAGAACTCGTTACGTATTTCTGAAGGAGGGACTTCATAGAACAAGGAAGTAATCAGCCCGTTTTTAGGAAAGTGAAAAAAGCAGTATACAGATAAGTAAATTTTGTGAAAAATAGTTTTTTTTTTACACGCGAAACATGAATGCATGTTATATTGCACACTGTAAACACAATCAAAGCTTCAAAAACACACGAAAAACGGGACCTTCAAGACACTGCTGAGACATTACGTCACATCGATGTCACGTGTCTTTACGGGATCTTTGCGTGATGTGTGAACGCACTCACAGATTCCGGAAAATCACTGGCAGTGTGAATGAACCAAAATCAAACGATCCCGGGACAAATCCCGGCACACATTATCCATGTATTTTTCGGAATCTCTGTGTGAAAAGGGCTTATGTGACCCGAAGGGTTTGGCATTTCAGTGAAACTGACGTTTTCTGTTGTTTGTGTCACAGCCATAATTGGTATTAGGGCTGTAACGATTAATCGCGATTAATCAAAATTCAAAATAAAAGTTTGTGTTTACATAATAAATGTGTGTGTATTGTGTATAATTATTTTGTATATATAAATACACACACATGCATGTATATATTTAATAAAAATGTGTTATTTATATATAAAATAGTTATATTTATATATAATATAAATCATATAAAAATATATATGCAGTATATAAATGCAAATATTTCTCAAATATATACATGCATGTGTATGTATTTATATATACAAAATAATTATACACAATACACACACATATATTATGTAAACACAAACTTTTATTTTGAATTTTGATTAATCGCGATTAATCGCGATTAATCGTTACAGCCCTAATTGGTATACACTCCCCTCAGCATGGTGTGTGGGTCAGTGATGCGCGGGTCAATGTATAAACAACCCGCACCCGACAAACGTTTTCAACTAACCCGCCCGCAACTCCGACCGCAAAAAAAAAGAAAGAAAATATTGTACCCGACCCGCATTTGTTTAAAGTAGAGTAAATGCTCATCGTAGCGTCATTGGGCCATAGACGGAGGAACTAGGGGTGCGCATTTTTCTGAATGCTGTATGATATAGCCTAGTGTTTTGTAATAAAGGCTTGATTTATTCATTTATTTCGTTTCAGTTTCTTAACAATTAAGATGCTGCATGTGTTTATCCAGTCTAATAGAAGTGTGCGTCTCTCCCCGGACTTTCCCAACAAAAATCCCGCCCCCTCTCAGCAAATAGGCTACATAAAACTGACATTACTGAGCTATATGCGTTTAAAAGTAGCCTATTAAAATTGCACAATGGCATTGCTCAGTTCAACGTGTTTGTAAATCGGGCAGTTTGTCCCGCGTCAGCTTTTATTCAAAAGTTAATAACGCTCAACATTCAAAAGGTGAATAAGGATTTCCCACTTGCATCTCTGCCTGCAGACTGAGCTCGTGCACCATCTTCGCGCAAGTTATTCAGCCAATAAAGTGTAGACCTATGTATTTCATAGAAAATGGTGTCTAGTACTATACTGTATAAATTACAAAGGTTTAATTGGCATCTTTATTTCAAATGACCCGACCGACCGCGACCTGAATATCATTAAAAATATTTTTGGATGACTCGTAACCGTGGGTGACCGCAGGCACTCGCTCATTTTGGATCAACCCGCGCATCACTGGTGTGGGTATATTATTCCCCAATAGCGTCATCAATGCAGTGTCACGTTCCCTGTTCTCAGTGAACATAGGTTACAGTTGTAACCTGAGACGTTTGTACGTAACTCATTTTCTAAGCTGGTGAAAGGCTTTCTTTTAAATGGCATGTTTTTTTATTTCTGCTTTCTTAAAGTAGATTGTTGTTCAGAACCTATAATCAATGAAGAAAGAATGGAAGACACTACAAAATCAGAGACTGGAGAAAAATATGGCGTGAGTGCAAATTTGTTATATTGGCTGCATTGATAAAACCAACTACTACCCAATTTCAAAATTTACCCTTTTGTAATTTTCAAGGTAAATGTGTTACTGGACACAAAATGTTTCTCAGGTCTGAATATAAAAAAGAAATCATAAGGAAACAATTATAAATTTGTATAAATCAAATGGTTGATATAGATCAAAAGAAGCATCTCTGAGGAGACTAGTAAGAAAGTGTCTAAATCATTTGCATAAAAAGACAAATTTAATAGACACACCAGGAACCAATCATAAAGAAGAAAACAAACTGAAAAAAGTACCAAACTTTAAAACAGAAGGCCAAATCAGATGTGCAAAACATCTTTAATGCATTGATTATCAACTCTTAGTTACTTGATTTTTTTTATCTGAGATTTATTGCCCAAATAGATGTTACTTCTGCTTCTGGGAAATATTTCTTTACAATTGTGCAAAATTTTTCATTCAACTTGGAAAATAAAAAACTTTAATCTAAGTGAAATTTTGAAATTTAATGCTGTGATTCTTCAAAAACATTTTCTCCGAATGACACAGTAAAATCCCCAGAGTAAAATTAACTTTTGGTCCCTCTCTACAGAGAGTTAAAATAACTCTGAATCAGAGTTAAAGTTATTGAGATACTTAAGTGATTAATTACGTGATGATTGGGCATTAATGATGAACACCTGCTGTCAACCAGCAGAATCACCGAAGGACAGAGAAACAACAAGAACAGAAAAAAGAGAAACACAAGAACTAAAACTGACTTCAGCCACAGCCTTAGATGAAATCAACTGAAGACAAAAGAAGACATTAAATCTCTCCAAGTTCTCAGCAGAAGAGGATTAAAAACTCCACAAACAGCATTACCAGCTTCACTTATTACTAACCAGACTGACCATATTTATGTCAGATGTCTACAGAAGGTCTTAGTGAGAATGAACAGAGGTTTAGATGTTGACGATTTATTGAAAATGTTTGATCACCATTATGGTGACTAGTGTTTTCTTTAGTTGGGCAGTTTGACTCTAGGCAGTTTTTGAGAGTTTGTGGTTTTTGTAACAGGTTTTACCAAAATGTAATTTGTTACAAAGAATGCCAGAAACAAAGATGATCAGATGATGTAGTATTCAACAATAAAAAGTAGAATAATGCACTTCTCATCACTGTCCAACAGTGTTTATTTGATGTTAATAGATTATATTCACTAACAATGAATCTCAACAATGGTGGCATGTTTAATGCCGCAATGCATGCTGGGAGCCACAATAGTATAAAACTCACGGCTCCCAGGATGCATTGTGGCATGAACATGTCACCATTGTTGAGATTCATACGCTGATTCTTGACATCTGTGTCTTAAAAGAAAAAAATCCCTGTAATGTGTTTTAAAAATTCTAAATTCAGAATGTCCAATCTGTAGCGATTATCGTTAGTGAATCTAATCTACTAATATCCAATAACCATTTTTGGACCGTGATTAGAGAAGTGCATTGCTCTACTTTTTGTAATTGAAAACTACATCACCTGATCATCTTTGTTTCTGGCTTTCTCTGTAACATTTTACATATTTTGGTAAAAACTGTTACAAAATCCACAAACAAAAAAGTAAAGAGTAAAACTGCCCAACTAAAGGATACACTGGTCACCAGAATAGTAACCAAAAAATGTCAACAAATCCTCAACATCTGTACCTCTGTTAATTCTCACTAAGACCTTCTGTAGACGTCTGACAGAAATAAAGTCAGTCTGGTTAGTAATAAGTGAGGTTGGTAATGCTGTTTGTGGAGTTGTTTAATCCTCCTCTGCTGAGATCTTGCTGTGGCTGGAAGTCAGTTGTAGTTCTTGAGTTTCTCTTTCCTTCAGTGATTCTGCTTGTTGACAGCAGTTGTTCATCATTAATGCCCAATCATCACTTAATCACTTAAGTATCTCATTAACTTGAACTCTGATTCAGAGTTATTTTAACTTTCTGTAGAGAGGGACCAAATGTTCTCTGAGCAGAGTAAATTTTACTCTGGGGATTTTGCTGTGCAGCCTTAAGCCATATATTCAGGAATTGTTAAAAAAAAAAAAAAATTAACCATCATACTTGCTATGTTTAAATGTAGTGCTATGTTTAAATGTAGTATTATATTATAAAGTTAAAAATGTTCAAAGCTTGTTCTAAAAAAAACGGACTAAAATGCTCAAGGAATTTTGAGAAACGTAAAATGTAGGAATGGTATTTATAGTTATAGTAACTGTTCTCTCAAATGGCATTATGGTTTTCGATGTTTGGTTAAAAGAATGGACAATTGGAAGCAATTAAGGAAAAGTAAGAGTACAGAAAAAAATTAGCTGACCCTGAATTTCTACATTGAGCTTTTTGTACAAAAATCAACACTCACAAAATCTAATAGTATTGTTAAAAATCCACTAAATCAACATGTTCATTTACTTAACAGGGTAAAAACAAAGACTTGGAAACAAGAGTAAAACCAGATCAATGCCTACAACAGGAAGATACAAAAAAAATGGATCTATTTCACAGACTTGATCTTGTAGGCTGGAAACACGATAAACTGAGAGCTACAGATGTTCTTCAGTTAACAGCACATTCATTACAATCACATGAATCTTGTGCTGAAGAGGAGCTGATTCAGACTTCCCTTCAAAAACTACTGATGATGAACTACAGAGCGAGATACTTAAATATGAATAAGGGAAAAGAACAAGATCAAACGGAACAAGACGAAAACTCTGAAAATGAGGGTGATATTTTTGATGATGTCTTTAAAGATGCAACTTTATCCGACAAAGGAACAAGCCAATCTGATCGCATTCACCCGATGGATGTTCAGATGGCTGTGTTTCATTGTGCTGATGGTTTCCTGAAGCAGCTAATGGTCACTAAACTGTCCCAGTGTCAGTACGCTCTGCCTCTGCTTGTTCCTGATCCAGACACACACCAGATTGAGTTTCCTCTCTGGACATTTAGACAAATCAACAAGAGCTGGAAGATGAGAAACACCAGCAATGAGATCATCAGTCAAACCCATCCAATCTACAAGGCACAAACTCCAATGGTGTCTTTCTTCAGGTTTGGCTCGGTGTCTTCATCCAAGTCTCAGCTGATGAACAGTCTGATCAATGAGAAACACAACACGTTCTTCCACAGAAACTGCCCAGGCAGCAGCAGAACCAGAGTCCTGATGGATGGAGTGGTGGAGATCGCCTGGTTCTGCCCCTCTGGGAAAAACACGGATAAATTCACGGACTGTGTTGCGTTCTGTAATCTACACGGTGATGCAGGAGATCATGAGAAACAGCTGCAGATCCTCACTGAAATGGCCTCAGTCAATGTTGTGTTTCTACCACGACTAGACAGGCATGACAAAAGTGCAGAAATAATCCAAAACCTGTACAAGGACCGAAAGCCACTCATTTGTCTTTTTACAGAAGATGAATATGCAGTAAAAAAGAGGAAAAAGGGGAAATTCAAGATTGGTTTGAAAGACAGAAATCAGTCAGAAGTATCTGAAGAACTCAGAGGAACTATAAATGATTGCCTCTCAGAATCAACTTCCACTTTCAGACTTGAAGATGTGTCCAAACACTCAGACATCATAGTAGATGAGGAAGATGATGATGACTGCAGGGGAGGAAGAGAAGCAGCACATAAGATTATGAGTTTACTGGAGAAGAAAGATCTGACAGAAATCAAAGACTCATTTCTGCCTCATCAGGGGAAACTGTGGCATCAGTGGAGTCAGAAGAACAAAGAACTACATCGACCTCAAGCAAATGAGACAGAAATGGACATCAGTAGAAAGAAAACAGAGATGAAGAATATCCGTGAACAGCAGCATGAATCTGACATCAGTGAGTTTATGAAATACTTTATTTATGAAATTAACTCAGATGCTGCAAATAAAAAAATATATTTTCTGAAATTGCTTGAAATACACCTGGATGAATATATGTCTACTGACCTTTCTGCTATACATAAAAAATTTGATGAAAAGTGGTCAACAGTTGTAAGATTGAAAGAAAATTATGATAAATCCAAGGAACTGAAAACTGAACAAGCAGAACTTGAGAGAATATCTGAGGAACTTCAAGGTGCAGCCTTTGGTTTGCAGCACATCATGAGGGAGATTGGTCAGATCTATGAATCATGTTCATCGGTCAATAAGAACAAGAAAGATCTGCAGGTTCACTTCTCTTCTCTCCCGAGTCTTGCAGCAGAGATGATGATCTCTGGATTTCCACTGGAGCTGATGGATGGAGATGCTGCTCATGTTCCTGTGATCTGGATCTCTGCTGTTCTAGATAAGCTCCTCCAGAAACTGGGAGACCAGAGAGTCTTTGTGCTGTCAGTTTTAGGGCTTCAGAGCTCTGGGAAATCCACCATGCTGAATGCCATGTTTGGACTCCAGTTTGCCGTTAGTGCTGGCAGGTGCACCAGAGGAGCTTTCATGCAGCTGGTCAGAGTCTCAGACGAGAAGAAGACACAGATGAACTTTGACTATATTCTGGTTATTGATACTGAAGGTCTAAATGCTCTAGAACTGGCTGGAAGATCAACAAGACATCATGACAATGAATTGGCCACATTTGTTGTTGGTCTTGCAAATCTGACCTTGATCAACATCTTTGGAGAAAACCCATCTGAGATGCAGGACATTCTTCAGATTGTTGTTCAGGTCCTCATGAGGATGAAGAAGGTCAGACTGAATCCCAGCTGTGTGTTTGTGCATCAGAATGTTTCAGACGTCACAGCTGGAGAGAAAAATAAGGAGGGAAGGAGACGACTGCAGGAGACACTGGATGAGATGACAAAACTCGCTGCTGAAGAGGAAGTCTGTGATGCAGAATATTTTAGTGATGTCATTAGATTTGATGCACGGAATGATGTGAAGTATTTTGCTCATCTTTGGGAGGGAAACCCACCGATGGCACCACCAAACCCAAACTACTGTGAGAATATTGAAGAACTAAAGGAAACTATTATGTCTCATGCAGAAAAATCCGATAAAATTATGCTGATAGACTTAAAGGTTCGTATTAAAGATCTCTGGGAGGCTTTATTGAAAGAGCAATTTGTCTTCAGCTTCAGAAATTCTCTGGAGATTTCAGCCTACAGGAAACTGGAGACCGAATACAGCAAGTGGTCCTGGAGTGTTCGTAGTGCTATGATGGAAACTGAGAACAAACTACACAACAAAATAGAAAATGAAGCAATTCATGAGATTGAGGAAACCGATCTTCAAACAGAACTGAAGGAGACAAGTGAAGAAGTGGATAAATCAATGTCTGAATTCTTTGAGAAAGACAAAGATAAAGATATACTGATTCACTGGAAAACATCATTTGAAATCAAAATCAAAGATGTTCAGGGAAAACATTGTGAGAGGAAACAAAGAGGAGATTAAATGACATTCTTCAGCAGCGAGACCTGAAGAAAATGATCGATGATCTGAAGACGCATCATGTAAACACTCTCTATGAAAAGAGCAAAGAACTTGCCTTAAAACTCAAAGCAAATAATGAAGTAACACTAAAGAAAGAGTTTGATTTGTTTTGGAAACAATATGTAAAGAAGATAATCACAGACACTCCTGCAATCAAAGACATTGACATTCTGACAGATGTGAAAAGGCTTCTCAGTGACATCCATCAGGGATGTCTCCCTGTAGAACACAGAAAATATGACAGTGAATACAATATTTGCAATGTGTTGAAACTTTCTGAGTATGTTATTTTCAAAAGGTCCACAAAAAAAGAGATTCGAGATGCTGTAAAGGATGCTTGCCAGACAGTTAAAGGAACATCTGGATCTGCTCAAACATTGTCTCCAGAGGATGAAAACCCAAATAAGATCATTAGTCACAGATGTTACTCAGCAGACAGACACAAAGATTCGGTCATTTAACATTTCAAAGATGGGCTACAACATCAGCCGTGTTCAGCAACTCATAGATTACATCAAGAAGAGAGTAACAGAACATCAGAAAGTAACAGAACATCAGAAAGAATCAGTAAATTATAAGTTCAAGAATGAATTCTTCATGGATTTAGTCCTTTCCATCTGTAAGAGAGCAAACAAGATGATCACTGACCAACACAAACTGTTTAAGGAAGCCAATGATCCAGAAATATATGTTGAGAAGAAGAGAGAAGAGTACTATAGTATTTTCCAGAAATACTGTCATGGAGCATCGTCAGCTGCCATTTTTGGAGAGATCATCTGTCCAGAAACTTAAAGAGCCCATTGAGCAGAGTGTCTACAAGAAGACTGCCAGAGATCTGACAGGTGAAATGAGATCAAACTGTGAATCACTGAATGGAAACAGATCAAATCTGGAGAAACACATCCTGAAGACACTGGCAGAAGAGGAGGATTTTGACAAATACATTAAGTACATTGATAAACCCAGAGATCACTTCAATAGTTTCATCAGAGATGAAGTCAGTCGGTACATCACTGATAAATTCAATGTCAGTGTTTTACCCAAGATGAAGGAGAACATTAAACTCCTGCAGCAGAAGATCATAAAAGCAGCACATGAATCTACTGAACATTTTGAAGGGAACAGAGGAGATGTTGGTTTGTGGTTGAAGAGTTTCACACAGCAGTTGTCAGATGTGCTTATCTTCACTGAAAAAGACCTCAGGGGAGTGAAACGTGATGATGTGGATGATTTCAACCTCCTCGAAGATGTGATAAGAGAAGAGCTTCCTGCTATAATTTCTGACATCATCTGTAGATTCAACACAAAGACTTTTCAAGTAAGTCTGGACTATAAAGACAGACCAGATGAGCTTCTGATTGATCACTTCTGTCAGTGCTGTTGGGTTGAGTGTCCGTTCTGTGCAGCCTTCTGCACCAACACCATAGAAAACCATGATGGAGATCACAGTGTTTCCTTTCATCGTATTATTGGACTAAGCGGAATATATTACTCTAATACAGAAAACCTGTCTGCCCATATCTGCACATCGGCAGTAGCAAACAGCAATCTATCTTTTTATCCCAATGAATCACAAAAAGTCCCCTGGAGAGAATACAGAACAGCAGGAGAAGATTATGCAAAGTGGAGCATCACCCCTGACCTCTCTGAACTGCCCTACTGGAAGTGGTTTGTGTGCAGATTTCAGACAGATCTTGAAAAACACTACAGTAAAAACATTTGAGGGACAGGGTAAGATCCCAGATCAATGGAAAAAAACACACTAAACAGGACGCTTTAGAGAGTTTGGATAAATACATTTAGTTCCTCATTTGCAAGTCGCTTTGGATAAAAGTATCTTTGATTTACAGAACACAGTTTGAAATTAATAGGGCTGTAATCAACCATAGAAAATCTTCGATTTGATGGGAGCCATGAATGAGTTTTGATTGTTACCCCAGAATGCACTGCTACATGCTTTATAAATGTCACCATTGTTGAGATGCACAGGCTGATTATTGATGTCTGTGTGTCTCTTTTTTGAACAATAGAAACTTTTTAGAAATTATTTGGATTACATTGTAAAAGTTAATAATATTATGTTGTACAAGGCCAGTTCTGCTATAGTTAATAAAGTTAACCTAACTCATCAATTGGGCTCTATACGAGATCAGTGATTCAGGTCAAATGATTGTGAAATAAATTATGTTAAAACACAACCAACACATCACCTTTCTCTTTGTTCATCTGGCTGTTATAACTCACGTACAGCAGCCAAACAAAACTTAAAGTAAAAAGTGTAAGGGTGAAGAGCCCAACTAAAACACACACTGATCTCCATAATGGAGACTTTAATTATGGTTTTCTCCTTCAGTGATTCTGCTTATTAACATCAGGGGCCCTATTTTAACGATCTGAAACGCAAGTGTCAAAGCGCAAAGCGCAAGTAACTTTGTGGGCGGATCCCGGCGCTGTTGCTATTTTCCCGACGGGATAAATGCCTCTTGCGCCCAGCGCAAATGTAAAAGGGGTTGGTCTGAAGTAGCTTCATTATTCATAGGTGTGGTTTGGGCGTAACGTGAAATAAACCAATCAGAGCGTCCTCTCACATTCCCTTTAAGAGCAGGCCTGCTTGTTTCAACGCGGATTGCTATTATAACGGCGGATTTGCCAGGCGCGGTTCACAGCCGAGGAGACCGACGTTCTCGTCAGGGCCGTAAAACACAGAGAAGTGACATTGGGGATGATGGGAGAAACTACCCAAATAAGCTTCGGTTAAACAGGCGTATAATTTGGGTAAATGTGTAATCTAGATTTGTTTTTTTTTTATCTAGATAGATTTTTTTTCACATCTTCACGGACACGACAATGATTTCCATCGTGTGTTAATATTTTTCCTTGTAATAATGTATGATTTGCAAAAATGAAAACTGCTGCGTTTGTTTATATTAGAGAATCAAAGTGGATGCGCGTTAACATGCTACATTATGGCCAAGCACGCGCCCTTAAAATACCATTTGACTAACGCGCAACGCGCCACTGTCTTTAGACTGGGTTTTTTCCTGGTCAGTGGCGGAATTGCTTTCTAAACCTGGAAAATAGCACCAGGGGAGTTTTGCGCCGGAACACACGCCTCCTCTTTGCGCTGAACCGCCCCCGCGAGCGCAAGTTCATTCCCTAATTTACCGACGTGCGTCTGTGGAGGGAAAAGTCCGCTGTGCGCGGGTGCAGAATAGGAATGATACATGCGTCGGTGTACAAAGTCAATTGCGCTGGGTGCAAGATAGGGCCCCAGGTGTCTTCAATTTTGGCAATAACATATATTTTGTAATTTTTACTCATTTTACAGTTTTTTACAATCACTTTGTTACTATTTTCAGAACCTTGATGTCATTTTTCACAACTCTAGACACAAAACTCACAACCAATGATCAAAATGCACAAAACTCTAACCCTTTTCTCAATTGCTTGGATACAATACACATAAAACTTAGATAATTTGTTCATTCAACAAAAATCACCTGTTCAATATGACACAACTTAACATCAAAGTACTACTATTTCAAAAGGCAATTCACACATTACATTTCAAATGTGTGTCTATTCATTCCTTACAATGATCTAACTATCAAATGATACAACTGCTCAAAATGATAAGTAACTGTTGCATTACTCTTAATGAATTGTTGTATGGAAACAGACAAACAATCTTCCATGTTTACAGTAAATCATGAAAGTTTCAAGATAACGAGATTCATTGTCACCAATTAGTGTGGAGCATGAACCAATTAGACTACAATATCCATGGATGTAGCCTAATATTTTATCATAATGCTTCATCAGACACGTGTCTATGATCCCAAATACTGTACCACCTTTTCAGACTAGTGACAGTATTGACAGGACTGCACTGTATAGATGCAGGCCCTTGTAATTGCTTGTCCAGTTCTGCCAACTCGTTACTGATGATTGAGTGCACATTGTGGAATGAGTATATACTGTAAAGAGTTGATTGGGATCCAATTGCAAGAGCATAGTGATGCGTAACATGGAGCCAGAAGGTGATCCAGGTCACAATGGAGGTCAAGCAGTGGTGGGAGGAAGACGAGGAAGACGTGTTGGTCAAAGGAATGGCAGGGGACAGGCACCCCTTCTGAGAGGGGTCGTGGGCCTCGTTTGAGAGGTGTGGGGGAACGTGGTAGATGACAAGGCCACGGACAAAGACAGCATAGTGTCCAATGAAATTCGGGCAATAGTTGTAGACCATGTCATAAATCATGGCATGACAATGACTGAGGCGGCTACAATGATACAACCAAACCTCAGAAGGTCAACCGTGGCCTCAATAATCAGAACTTTCCGCAATGAGAACCGGTAAGTTATCAGCATGCACTAAACATTATGCTACTCTCAATTGTCAAATGACTGCATACCAATGTGTCTCACAGAATAGGTGATGTGACCAAGTGTCTTCTTACTCTAATGTTCCCTGTAGAATTGTGACCAGGCCAAATAGTGGAGGCAGAGGCACAACTCTAACTGACCAACAAGAGCAGGCTGTGGTCGATTTGGTTCGGGCCAGAAATGATATTCGCCTTACAGAAATTCGCCAATCATCAGCATTAAACATATTCTCTCTACTACTGCAGTACTTTTACAGAGATGTATTTACTGTACATGTAGTACCATAATGAAACCTGTATCACCTATTTTGTTCTACAATATTTAATGATTGTACGAACAATGACACAGTGAAACTATCGGTTGCGTGTGTGTGGGTGATCTATAGTTATGTTTCAATGGTATTTCACAGTAAATTTGTTTTTTGAACCAATGATTGTGCAAGTGCAAGATTTCTTTAAAGATGTGAATGCCCAATGCAATGTTTTGAACATTAGACAGCCTGTGTTACAAGTCATAACCGTTTTGAGTTTTGTGTCTAGAGTTGTGAAAAATGACATCAAGGTTCTGAAAATAGAAACAAAGTGATTGTAAAAAACTGTAAATGGTTAACATTTAATAAATGAATTTGATTAATGATTACTCAATTCTAATTTGTTAAATTTAATTAATAATATTGCTTGTAATCTGTTGCCTCATTTTTATTAATTAGATATAAATAAAATCTATGTTTTCATTTTTACAGACAGCCACAAGTCATAATGCAAAAAAGAGCTATGAGAATCATTCATAATGTCGGATTTTGGGAAGGGGAAGGGGAAATTTTAAGACAAATAGAGTTAGAACAACAAGGAAAAGATTGTGTTTATCAAACTTCGGAGTTAAATTGTGGAATAAAATAGATGAAAACTTAAAGCAATGCCCTAACATATTTATCTTCAAAAAAAGATTTTCAAGAAGTATCAAGAAGTACTGTAGGAAAGTAGGAGTGCTCCTTTGTTATGAGTTCAAATACTTGTTAGTGGTCACTTTGAAGTAGGTATATGTGTAGGTATGTATATGTATCAGTGTATGTGTATGTAGATATGTGTATATGGGTATGTGTATGTATATGTGTACAGATGCAGATAAAATAATAATAATAACATAAAAATTGTTAATTAAAGGAATGTAAGAATTAAAGGGGTAGGACTACATAAGTTTTACTTCTTCCTACTCCTTTTCGCACATGAGATAGAAGTATGGTCACACAGAAAGTGATGATACTTCGTTTGCTGCTTTTTATATATTTCCTTTTCTTTTTTTAATGTTTTGGACATTATTGTATCTTATTTTTTATATATTTTTTTTCTCTATCTTCTTCTCTCATGTTCGAAATAAAAAAAATTAAATCAATCAATCAATCAATCAAGTCTGTTGGCTCTGACAGCATCTGACAGTGTTGCATCACGTGCACCTGCGCAATATCATAGCCTATGATATCCGAAAATAGTACTGTTGTCAACTAGTGATATCATCACAAGAACTTTTGATGAATATGCAACATAATTTAGACAATAGTTTTTGTCATATGTATTCTTCTTCTTCTTCTTCTTCTGATTAATGGCGGATCATATCTCTACGATATATACCGCCACCTACTGGACTACTACACAGGAGTGTGTAAAAAGGACGTTGGTAAATGACACCTTAAATCATAAAATCATAAAACAATAGCAAAACTACCCCCACCCCTCCTCAAAAAAAAAAAAAAAAAACTCCTAAATTCTCCTACTTAAATCAGTATCATTAAGATATATAATTAAATATTTGCTTCTTTGTCCCTGCATTCCTTGCTCCTGTAAAATATTATGAATGTCATTTTCTGTATCAGATTCTTTCCATTTCTGTCTGAGTTGGTTAAATTTCTTACATCTAAATATGTCATATGTATTATAATAACTGACAGACACTATCATTTCAGCCGTGCAGCTCGCACAGAGCGAGGCTGAACAGGAGCGCAGCTTCGCGGCTGAGACACGAATAGACTATTAACTTAAAGCTTTTACTCTTAAACACAAAAGGCACGTCCACTTTAATACAACATAAAAAAATTATTAAACAAACCAGATCAAGAGCAGAAACGAAATAAAGTGCATAACTGAAAAATAAAGCATAGGCTCAAAACTAATACAAACAGTGGGCACAGCGCATTAGGCTCCAATCCTTTTTTTCCCGTTTTCTATTTTTTTTTAAATGCTGCCACACTGTCGATGTCTTTGTTGACATGGTAGAAGAGGACTGACTATGAAGTAAAAGCTCTCACAATTAAATAAATGATATTCAGCAAACATTCCTAGTAGGCCTAGCCTATCTGTCTCTCTTCTCCAGTGGGTTGGGCTAATCCAAAAGAAGTGAAAACAAGGGGGGTGTTCTGAAGACAGACTGTTACCTGTGAAACAGGGGTGCTCTGAAAACACCCCCATTATCAATTAGTGCTTTCCACCTGATGAAATGAACATTGCAAAACTAATGAAACGAACGCGGCAAAACTAATTAAATGAACTCA
>JARPMJ010009910.1:0-21721 GCA_033366665.1 Phoxinus dragarum
CGATAGTAAAATGGACTATTGAAATAAAGTGTAACCAGTGTCTGCACAGTAAAGCAAGCTTTCTGCTTGGACAGTGGCATAATCCATCTAAAATAATTTAGTCCGCTTAAACTCCGCCCATTCCTTACAATCGACTGCAAGTTCACTTTCAGAACTGCCTCCATCCAACCAACAACCAGTGTTCCCCACCCTACTTTTTTTTTTTCTTTCCTGAAATTCTTTTTTTACTTGGATGTACATCACAATACAGGAGAAAAGATCTTTAATTACATTGCGGTTCTATACAGTTGTGGTGGTTATTCAGTGTGGTATTTAAATGGGAAAAAAACATTCTTAATACACTAAAACAGTGCACTGTGAGATAATATCACTGTTTGATTATAGAGTATGCATACTGTAATAATATCATCCAGTTTCATTTTTGCTTCAATGACAAAAAAGGACATTTTTAAACAAAACACTGTATGGTTAAAGTAAGGCATTTATGCCATTACCTAATTTGCATAAAATGTTTTAGCAAAGTGGCTTGTACAAAAAAATGCTTGACAGCAGCGCTATCAGTAGGCCAATTTATTCTGTCTTGGCTGAGAAAAAAAAACTAAATTGTTTTAAAAATACACATTGACACACATCTTATTGTGCAAGAGGATTCTCTACTATTTTTATCTCCCTTTGCATCTTCAGAGATGGAACGTGCGAGTCATTGTTTGTGGATGATCAACAGGATGATCCAGATCTTGAGAACGAATGGGAAATGTAAGTTGAGCTGTTAGTTTACCACCACGCATGGAAGGACAGTTCATGTAAAAACCTGCTTCTTGAAACATACAATACTATTTAAACAAATCTTATCAGATTGCAGCATGAGAAGGGAAAAATACACTGTCAACCTGTTTCTGAGTATCATTAAACTAGACTATATACTCACACACGCTCTTGGTACGCAGCCATATAATGTGCTGAAATGGGAGTGATTTGCATTGCAGGAATGCCCTTTACCGGCAGCTTCCACATAATCCTCATGCCACCATGACTTACAACACATTTGTTAGTCACCTACTAATCACCATTGGCACTACACTCCCCAGCATCCCTCTTGTTTCTCACCTGCGCACTATCAGCCATCACCGGATCACCTAATTACATCAGCACCTGCACATCATCATCTTCTCACTATAAACAGACACTTCCCCTTCACTTCCAGGTCTATTCTCGTCCACGTGAACACGCATACTCTCACCTATCCTTACCTGTTTATACTTACCACGAAGTTCCTGTCCGTTTTTGTTCCTGTTACCTGTCTTCACTTATGAGAGAAAGATCAAGTTTACCACCCAGCTAAGTTCCTCATCCAGTTCTGATTCCTCATATATCTACTCACCAATCATCTCTGCAGTTCCACTCAGTGCCTCTGTTCAATAAACCCTATCCCTAAACTACTCACCTGTCTGCTTCTCTCTCTAAACCGTGACCACGTTCCTCAACATTTGTGGAGAAAACATAATGATTGTGAAATAATGAGTGTTTGAACGATCAGAAATCTGATTTTATATTAAAAAAAATATGAATTAGGTGATGTAATGTGTGTGACAGTAACCCAGCTAACAGGAAACACTCATAACATCCTGGCAAGTTTCTCTCAAAGTTATGAACAAACGTTCTTCCCGTAACTTTAATAGAATGCTCGTTTATAATCTTTACACTCTAAAAAATGCTGGGTTGTTTTAACCCAATTTTGGGTCAAATATGGACAAACCAGCCATTGGGTTAAATTTTTAAATTGCATTTTTGATCCAACGTTTGGGTTTGTCCATATTTGTCAAGTCTTAAAACAACCCAACATTTTTTAGAGTGTAATAACATTCTAAAAATGTTAGTACAAATAGTAACATTATTTATAGGCTACATTGTACTTTTTTTCCTGAAACGCTTTATTTGGAAGTTCATCTAACATTTTGTTAAAAATTATGCTGTTTTTGCTGCAAACTGCAACAGCAAAAGCATTTGAAAATTGAGCAGCGAGTTAATTGGCTATTGATAGGGCAGGAACCAGTCAGCTGTTCCCAGTAGAGATGAGGTGATGGGTAGCAGATTGAGTTAAGGACCAAATCAGTCTGCGTCATCTTCATGACAGAACTTTGCATTTTCCAAAACTTTATGGGAACATTATCAAAACTTTCTTAGAATTATTATTATTTTTGCTAGGAAATGATTTATTTCCAACTGCTCCTTTGTATTCTGGCTAGACTGTGACTGGATAAACAAAAGTGTACTAATTTGAAAGGGTTAGGGAAATTTGGAAATAAAGTGTGTACATACGAGGACTGAAAACAGTCGGCTATCCTGGAGACACCCACACAACTGTACATTTTACAGGCAGTGGGTGGATTTTGTTTGCCAGTGGATTCTAGCCATATTAAGATCACCATGTGCCACTAGCAAATGCTCGGTTTGTTCAGTCCACTGGCGATTCTACTGGGAGGCTTCTGCTTGGTCACACACATTGGCTTATGTGGCCAGTTTTTCAAAAAATTAAGAGGGAGGGGGTTTCTACATCTAATAATAAAAAAAGGTAAAAAAAAACAACAACAAAAACACGGTTTTCCTCAACCTTACTCCACGCTTCCCCTTTTAGACTGAATGAAACAAAAAGCAAGGTGTTTCATGGGGAAAACTGAGCACTAAAAATAGTATATCTATATTTATAGAGAGGTCTGTGGATTTCAGAAGGGGAATCAAAAGTTAGCTCCTTTCTTCCTCTTTTGTTGGTTGGGGGTGGGAAAACGCAGTGTAATTGGAACCAGAGCCTGTGTTTGTTTGAATTTTTCCATTATAAATGTAACCTTTCAAAATTACCTGGGTCCTCATTATAGCGTGTCTGGCTGTAACGTTAGCATTATTACAAGGTCATTTGAGCCAGGCTCCTACAAGTCTTTATGTGAATCTACTGAGCTCAATAGCAACATGCAGATTCATAATCACATCTGCAGCCCTGCCAAACTGCGCACACAGAAGAAAAACACACAAAAGTGCACATGCATATACTGTACAGAACAAAAATAAGCGATTAAGGTGAAGGGTAGGTCAGTTTCACTGCGCCATTCCCAAAATATTTGGCTAAGATGAATGAACAGATAAGCGCCTAGCAGAGAGAAATAGATGTATGAGCGGATAAGTCTCTCTTTGCCCCATTTGTGGAGACAGATGATCCCGGATGCTGCCATTATCACACACAACGACAGAAACAAGTGGAAAAATGTCATGAAAATAAAATTTACAACTTTGCTAAACATTGCCAGTTGCTCAATTTTATGTTTGTTTTTGTCCTTTAAATGTAATCAATATTTGGTCATGCAATATGTATACATTTTACTCTGGAACAGCATATAATAAACATTAAGAAAAACAAGAACAGGTAAAACTATAGCAGACCATTGGTTTAAATAGTTATCCATTTAAACGATTAAACATACGAAAAAATAAAACCTAATGAACTACACAATGAACTACATAATTATCTACTGTTTAATAGTGTAAAAGGTAATGCTTTATTAACTATCTAGATTATTAACTTTACATATTTTAAAGACTTTTGCAATAACATTGTTGAGGCAAAGGTTTATTTAAAACATGTACTACGAACAGCAGAACCAATGAGGTTCATTCTCATGTTACGCAGCACGTTTGAGCTTCAGCAAGAACCAATGAGGATCATTCTCGTGTTACGAGGCACGTTTGAGCTTCAGCAAGAACCAATGAGGTTCATTCTCATGTTACGCAGCACGTTTGAGCTTCTGCAAGAACCAATGAGGTTCATTCTCGTGTTACGCAGCACGTTTGAGCTTCAGCAAGAACCAATGAGGTTCATTCTCGTGTTACGCAGCACGTTTGCGCTTCAGCAAGAACCAATGAGGATCATTCTCGTGTTACGCAGCACGTTTGCGCTTCAGCAAGAACCAATGAGGATCATTCTCGTGTTACGCAGCACGTTTGCGCTTCAGCAAGAACCAATGAAGTTCACTCTCGTGTTACGCAGCACGTTTGAGCTTCAGCAAGAACCAATGAGGTTCATTCTCGTGTTACGCACGTTTGAGCTTCAGCAAGAACCAATGAGGATCATTCTCGTGTTACGCAGCACGTTTGAGCTTCAGCAAGAACCAATGAGGATCATTCTCGTGTTACGCAGCACGTTTGAGCTTCAGCAAGAGCCAATGAGGTTCATTCTCGTGTTACGCACGTTTGAGCTTCAGCAAGAACCAATGAGGATCATTCTCGTGTTACGCAGCACGTTTGAGCTTCAGCAAGAACCAATGAGGATCATTCTCGTGTTACGCAGCACGTTTGAGCTTCAGCAAGAACCAATGAGGATCATTCTCGTGTTACGCAGCACGTTTGAGCTTCAGCAATAACCAATGAGGATCATTCTCGTGTTACGCAGCACGTTTGAGCTTCAGCAAGAACCAATGAGGATCATTCTCGTGTTACGCAGCACGTTTGAGCTTCAGCAAGAACCAATGAGGATCATTCTCGTGTTACGCAGCACGTTTGAGCTTCAGCAAGAACCAATGAGGTTCATTCTCGTGTTACGCAGCACGTTTGAGCTTCAGCAAGAACCAATGAGGTTCATTCTCGTGTTACGCACGTTTGAGCTTCAGCAAGAACCAATGAGGATCATTCTCGTGTTACGCAGCACGTTTGAGCTTCAGCAAGAACCAATGAGGATCATTCTCGTGTTACGCACGTTTGAGCTTCAGCAAGAACCAATGAGGATCATTCTCGTGTTACGCAGCACGTTTGAGCTTCAGCAAGAACCAATGAGGATCATTCTCGTGTTACGCAGCACGTTTGAGCTTCAGCAAGAACCAATGAGGATCATTCTCGTGTTACGCAGCACGTTTGAGCTTCTGCAAGAACCAATGAGGATCATTCTCGTGTTACGCAGCACGTTTGAGCTTCAACAAGAACCAGTGAGGTTCATTCTCGTGTTACGCACATTTGAGCTTCAGCAAGAACCAATGAGGTTCATTCTCGTGTTACGCACGTTTGAGCTTCAGCAAGAACCAATGAGGATCATTCTCGTGTTACGCAGCACGTTTGCGCTTCAGCAAGAACCAATGAAGTTCACTCTCGTGTTACGCAGCACGTTTGCGCTTCTGCAAGAACCAATGAAGTTCACTCTCGTGTTACGCAGCACGTTTGAGCTTCAGCAAGAACCAATGAGGATCATTCTCGTGTTACGCAGCACGTTTGAGCTTCAGCAAGAGCCAATGAGGTTCATTCTCGTGTTACGCACGTTTGAGCTTCAGCAAGAACCAATGAGGATCATTCTCGTGTTACGCAGCACGTTTGAGCTTCAGCAAGAACCAATGAGGATCATTCTCGTGTTACGCAGCACGTTTGAGCTTCAGCAAGAACCAATGAGGATCATTCTCGTGTTACGCAGCACGTTTGAGCTTCAGCAAGAACCAATGAGGATCATTCTCGTGTTACGCAGCACGTTTGAGCTTCAGCAAGAACCAATGAGGATCATTCTCGTGTTACGCAGCACGTTTGAGCTTCAGCAAGAACCAATGAGGTTCATTCTCGTGTTACGCACGTTTGAGCTTCAGCAAGAACCAATGAGGATCATTCTCGTGTTACGCACGTTTGAGCTTCAGCAAGAACCAATGAGGATCATTCTCGTGTTACGCACGTTTGAGCTTCAGCAAGAACCAATGAGGATCATTCTCGTGTTACGCAGCACGTTTGAGCTTCAGCAAGAACCAATGAGGATCATTCTCGTGTTACGCAGCACGTTTGAGCTTCAGCAAGAACCAATGAGGTTCATTCTCGTGTTACGCACGTTTGAGCTTCAGCAAGAACCAATGAGGATCATTCTCGTGTTACGCACGTTTGAGCTTCAGCAAGAACCAATGAGGATCATTCTCGTGTTACGCAGCACGTTTGAGCTTCAGCAAGAACCAATGAGGATCATTCTCGTGTTACGCAGCACGTTTGAGCTTCAGCAAGAACCAATGAGGATCATTCTCGTGTTACGCAGCACGTTTGAGCTTCTGCAAGAACCAATGAGGATCATTCTCGTGTTACGCAGCACGTTTGAGCTTCAACAAGAACCAGTGAGGTTCATTCTCGTGTTACGCACGTTTGAGCTTCAGCAAGAACCAATGAGGTTCATTCTCGTGTTACGCACGTTTGAGCTTCAGCAAGAACCAAGGAGGATCATTCTCGTGTTACGCAGCACGTTTGAGCTTCAGCAAGAACCAATGAGGTTCACTCTCGTGTTACGCAGCACGTTTGAGCTTCTGCAAGAACCAATGAGGATCATTCTCGTGTTACGCACGTTTGAGCTTCAGCAAGAACCAATGAGGTTCATTATCGTGTTACGCAGCACGTTTGAGCTTCAGCAAGAACCAATGAGGTTCATTCTCGTGTTACGCAGCACGTTTGAGCTTCAGCAAGAACCAATGAGGTTCACTCTCGTGTTACGCAGCACGTTTGAGCTTCAACAAGAACCAATGAGGATCATTCTCGTGTTACGCACGTTTGAGCTTCAGCAAGAACCAATGAGGTTCACTCTCGTGTTACGCAGCACGTTTGAGCTTCAGCAAGAACCAATGAGGTTCACTCTCGTGTTACGCAGCACGTTTGAGCTTCAGCAAGAACCAATGAGGTTCATTCTCATGTTACGCAGCACGTTTGAGCTTCAGCAAGAACCAATGAGGATCATTCTCGTGTTACGCACGTTTGAGCTTCTGCAAGAACCAATGAGGTTCACTTTCGTGTTACGCAGCACGTTTGAGCTTCTGCAAGAACCAATGAGGTTCATTCTCGTGTTACGCAGCACGTTTGAGCTTCAGCAAGAACCAATGAGGTTCACTCTCGTGTTACGCAGCACGTTTGAGCTTCAGCAAGAACCAATGAGGATCATTCTCGTGTTACGCAGCACGTTTGAGCTTCAGCAAGAACCAATGAGGATCATTCTCGTGTTACGCAGCACGTTTGAGCTTCAGCAAGAACCAATGAGGATCATTCTCGTGTTACGCAGCACGTTTGAGCTTCTGCAAGAACCAATGACGTTCATTCTTGTGTTACGCAGCACGTTTGAGCTTCTGCAAGAACCAATGAGGTTCATTCTCGTGTTACGCAGCACGTTTGAGCTTCAGCAAGAACCAATGAGGTTCATTCTCGTGTTACGCAGCACGTTTGAGCTTCTGCAAGAACCAATGAGGTTCATTCTCGTGTTAAGCAGCACGTTTGAGCTTCAGCAAGAACCAATGAGGATCATTCTCGTGTTACGCAGCACGTTTGAGCTTCAGCAAGAACCAATGAGGATCATTCTCGTGTTACTCAGCACGTTTGAGCTTCAGCAAGAACCAATGAGGTCCATTCTCGTGTTACGCAGCACGTTTGAGCTTCAGCAAGAACCAATGAGGATCATTCTCGTGTTACTCAGCACGTTTGAGCTTCAGCAAGAACCAATGAGGATCATTCTCGTGTTACGCAGCACGTTTGAGCTTCAGCAAGAGCCAATGAGGATCATTCTCGTGTTACTCAGCACGTTTGAGCTTCAGCAAGAACCAATGAGGATCACTCTTGTGTTACGCAGCACGTTTGAGCTTCAGCAAGAACCAATGAGGATCATTCTCGTGTTACGCAGCACGTTTGAGCTTCAGCAAGAACCAATGAGGATCATTCTCGTGTTACTCAGCACGTTTGAGCTTCTGCAAGAACCAATGAGGATCATTCTCGTGTTACGCAGCACGTTTGAGCTTCAGCAAGAACCAATGAGGATCATTCTCGTGTTACGCAGCACGTTTGAGCTTCAGCAAGAACCAATGAGGATCATTCTCGTGTTACGCAGCACGTTTGAGCTTCAGCAAGAACCAATGAGGATCATTCTCGTGTTACGCAGCACGTTTGAGCTTCAGCAAGAACCAATGAGGATCATTCTCCTGTTCATCATATAAAGCGATCAGAAATGTTTCTTGAGCATCAAATCAGCGTATTACAATGATTTCTGAAGGATCATGTGACACTGAAGACTGGAGTAATGATGCTGAAAATACAGCTTTGCCATTACAGGAATAAATTACATTTTGTAATATTTCACAATATTGTAGGTTTTTTTGTTTTAGATTTTTTGATCTAATAAATGCAGCCTTAATGAGCATAAGATACTTCTTTTAAAAACATTTATAATCCCAATCGTTTCAACTCTTTTCTACTTTACTCACCCCAATCGTTTCAACTCCCCAATCGCTGAACAATCTCATATAGGTTATGTTGGAATGAGATTAATTTACTTGCAAGTAGAGTTCAGCTCTTTCAGCTCAAGCGGGTCAATCCCCAGAACACGATGATTGGATTATGTGAATCCAATCACTAATGAAATCAAACCCTTCAGCAACAAACATTTTCGTCAGTAATTTTGCTGAAAAGATTAACACTGATTATAAGTGGACCTAAAGGGGAGTGATATGATCTCTTTAAAACTGAGCACATGTTTGAGGTGTACAAGCGTATGTTGCTGAGCATGACGCAATAGTAAACCTGCGGTGAAACACGTCTCTCGGTGTCCTCCTGTAGTCCGTCCATACTGCCCATGAGCAAAAAAAGAGCAGTGACATCACGCTGCCTCCACCCGTCCCCCTCTGCACGACCCTGCTCCACCCCACTCCTCAGACACACACTCAATGCTGCTGGAGAATAATTAAATGGTAATTAAAAACACATCCACTGATGTACACTCTTAAAAAAAAGGTTCTTTATTGGCATCTGTATTTCCATAAAAAACCTTTAATATCCACTGAACATTTACATTTCACAATTGTTCTTTATAGTGGAAAAAAGTGTTTTTATATGAGATGTTTCCAGTCCTGGTCCTGGAAGCACATTTTAGATGTTTCCCTAATCAAACACACCTTATTAGTAAAGACTCCAAAGATTTCAGATGGGTGCGTCAGATAAAAATGTGTAGTGTTGGGGGAAGCTGGGGAGGGTGGGAACCACTGCTTTAGATATAAGTTTTCAATCTGGGTCACAAGGCATGTAAAAGTTTACAGAAAAGTAGTGTAAAAATATAAAAAGTAAATAAATAATAACAATTATTAAACTAAATAAACATTTAGTTAAATAAATATTTTAAAAAAATTATATAAAAAAATTAACATTATAAATCTAAAAATGAATACATTTTGGATTCCTAGAATTCGGACGTTTATATATGGGGGTCCAAGGCTTCTAAAGTATTGAAAACCATGGAAGCTTGTTTCTGCCATGGCCAAAAAAAAATTTAAAAAAAAGAAAAGTAATTGTGACTTTTTTGGATCTCACAATTATGATTTTTATTTACTCACAATTGCGAGTTTTTATCTCACAATTCTGAAAATAACAATAGCAATACATTTATAATTGTGAAAAAAAGTCAGAATTACGGTACAAGTTATAAATATGGCGATTGCGGGAAAAATAATAATAATTGTGAGAAATAGTTGTTAGTTGTAAATTTGAAACTGAAAGAAAAAGTCAGAATTGCTGAATTTTTAGTTATAAACACAGTTGCGAGAAAAGTCAGAATTGCGAGAAATAAAGTCTGAATTGTGAGAAAAAAGTCTGAATTGCGAGTTATACATTCTGAATTGCGGGAAACAAAGTAATAATTGTGAGTAATAAATTTGGAATTGCGAGAAAAAAGTCAGAATTGCGAGTTATACATTCTGAATTGCGGGAAAAAAGTAATAATTGTGAGTAATAAATTTGGAATTGCGAGAAAAAAGTCAGAATTGCGAGAAATAAACTTTCGCGAAAAAATTATGAGTCAAATACAATTGCAAGAAAAAAGTCATAATTGCGAGACAAAGTCATAATTGTGAGTTATAAACTTGGAATTGTGAGAAAAAAAGACAGAATTTCAAGTAATAAACTATTCTGACTTTACACAATTGTGAGTTTATAATCAGCAATTATAATTTTTTATTCAGTAGCAGTTTTTTTAAGAACTGTCAATGAAAGGTGCTTTGGGAACCAAAAACTTTATTTTATGTAATTGTTTTTGGTATGGCATCACTGTGAAAGTGGTCTTTTGAACCTTTATTTTTTAAGAGTGTAGCATACACACACACACACACACACACACACACACACAGATCTGTGTAACACACCCATAAAAACAGACAGAGGAATGAAAGCATGAGACACATTCCACAAAATCAGAATAAGTTTCATCCTTTCGTCTCTGCAGTCGCATTTTCCTCAAGCAGTTTACATTTGAGGTTTCACACCCACATGCTGATCTAATTTATCTAGTCTCTGTTGTGGTTCTGCATGGAGGAGGATGAATGCAATTGGGGTGTTTTTACACCACTAGATGTTTTTTTCAAGGTCAAAAGGAGGTGAGCGGTTTGGAGAGGAATTCTGGGTGTCATGCACCCCAAGAACAGCCTGCCCAAGTGAAAATAAATATACCCATTTTAACGCTCTTCTTTTCATTTACCCCTGAAAGAGAAGAATGTTGTATGATTGAACTTGCATGCCTTCATGGAAGTTTGACCAAATTAAGTTGCACGCAGATGAACAGCATGATGAATTAAATCACATGAGAGCTAGTCAGGAGTCAAGAGTTCACTAAATGTTTGTATTTCAGACAGGCAGAGAAGATGTTCATCACTGAAGCATGCGAGTATATACACATAGGGGCGTATTCTGCTACACATACTTTTTAGTGTTATTTTCAGCCGTTAAACACTGTTACTGGTTTTTACAGTTCTAAAAGGACGGTTTTCGCTCATAAAAAAGTAATTTGTAATTTTTTTTAAAATAATTATTTAATTATTTCTGTGCAGTTGCACTCCCCTACAGAATCACCCCAGTCTAGACTATTCTAGTGTATTTTTGTTTCCATATTGTAGAAAAACAAAACACTTTGACATTTTTTCATTTGGCAGACGCAATGTATACATTGACTTTTTATCAGTTATAGCTTTTCCTGGGATTCGAACCCCTGGTGTTGCAAGCACCTGTTTGAGCAACAGGAGAGCGCAAGATATTACAATTAATTTGATTTTTTCCCACTAATCCCTAATCTCAGGAGTCACATGAATCATGCACTCTTAAAAGTAGAAGTCCTTTATTGGCATCGATGGTTCTGTGAAGAACCTTTAACATCCATGGAATATTTCCATTGCACAAAAGGTTCATTAGATTTTTTTAATGTTCTTTACACTAAGAAAAAATGGTTATTTTATGAATTGTTCACTGTAAGGTTCTTTGGGGAACCACGAATTGTTCTTTTATGTCATTTGTGCGAAAACCATCTTTTGCAACCTTTATTTTAAAGAGTGCCGTTTGTTGTCATGTTTCTATTGTGGTTGTACATTAATCTGCCTTTGATGTTTTTTATATTGTTGTGGAATTGTATCATATATGTATATGTGACCGTGGACCACAAAACCAGTCTTATGGGTAATTTGAGGTTTAAATTGAGGTTTATTTATCATCTGAAATTGATTATTTCCATTGATGTATTTGGACAATATTTGACAATATGCCGAGATACAACTATTTGGAAATCTGGAATCTGAGGGTGCAAAAAAATCGTAACATTGAGAAAATGGCCTTTAAAGTTGTCAATTTCTGTTGGCGATTGTGCTGCATCTACTCAAAAAAAAAAATGTTTGATATATTTAAGGTACAAAATACAAATTTACAAAATATCATGATCTTTACTCAATATCCTAATGATTTTTGGCATTAAAAAAAAGTCGATAATTTTGACCCATACAGTAGTGTAACTATTTTGCACACTGAAAAAATTGCCTTGCTATGTGCTTGTGTGTTTAGGGGTTGCAGTCAGGTACCAAAAAATGTCTGCATCTCTTGATGGAAAGGAATGTTGTGATGTTATTTCCATCAAGAGGTGATTAAGATCTTGTACTGACAATGCAAGAGTCCAGCACTCTGTAAAGTCTCCTCCAGCACATCCTAAAGACTTTCAGTGAATTTAAGATCTGGACTCAGAGATGCCAATTCATGTGTGAAAATTATTCTTCATGTTCCCTCACAATCATTCTTTCACAATTTAAGCCCGATAAACCTTGAAATTGTCATCCTGGAATATGGCCATGTTGTGTCTTCCAACATGGTTGTTTAAGAAATGAAAAGCTACACACTCCATCAATAAGTGTTAGAAGAACTGTTGCCAAACAAACTGTATAACATGCTACAAACATATTACTCACTGCAATAATGATCCAATCATTATTCTCTTAAGCCTCTAAATCCAAACAGCAACTTTTTATTTTGGCCGGGTAGCTTTTAAACATGTGATACTATTCTGAGCATTAACATCTAAATATCCCCACAGCTTGATAGAATCCACTAAACTGTGGACATTTTTAATGAAGATTGCGAGACTGCTCGGATGCCATGATCTTTTCTGAATAACCCGTTTTTGCATCTTAGCTTCAGTATGTTCTTCATGTCCCATTTGTACAAAGTGCACTGACAAACCTGCTCGCTCATTTGGCAATACCTTGTCTTGTGATGTACCTTACAGATGCCATGATGCAGTGCTAAGGTGAATTGGCATGGAGCGCTCAGGGAAAAGCCAAACGCTCCAGTATTTCTCCACCCTCAGCCAACAGAGCAATAGGAAGACGTCAAGTCACCTTTATTTATATAGTGCTTTTTTACAATACAGATTGTATCAAAGCAGCTTCACAGTGATAACATGAAAATAATAAAACAAAGTTTGTTTCTAGAAGAAAATTGTGTTATCGTCCACCTTAAGTAAGGCAGATCAATAATTAGGGCTGTAACGATTAATCGCGATTAATCGAAATCCAAAATAAAAGTTTGTGTTTACATAATAAATGTGTGTGTATTGTGTATAATTATTTTGTATATATAAATACACACACATGCATGTATATATTTGAGAAATATTTGCATTTATATACTGCATATATATTTTTATATGAGTTATATTATATATAAATATAACTATTTTATATATAAATAACATATTTTTATTAAATATATACATGCATATGTGTGTATTTATATATACAAAATAATTATACACAATACACACACATTTATTATGTAAACACAAACTTTTATTTTGGATTTCGATTAATCGCGATTAATCATTACAGCCCTATCAATAATATTGTTGAATATTAAATGTCTCCTATGGGACAGGACAGAGAAAATGGCTTGGACAGAATAAAGAACCTAAAAGACAATCCATCTCGTTGTTTGCATTCTTCGAGAGAGGATGTGAGAAGAACAAGTTTTAAAAAAAGAAGTAGTGAGCAGTAATGGAAAGTCCATGCTCGAAGCCAAGGTTGATGTTTATAAGCTTCTGTAAGATCGGAGCTTATGCAGAGTGGACACTATGTGCCTTTAAAGTAAGAGAGAACTGGTAGCCAGGCAACAGACAAGTGACAAATCCTGAGTTGCGACATCACTACATGACTTCTACCAGCACTGTTCAGCAAAATTAGCCAACCGTGCTGAGAATTCTGGGCCGAGAACGGTTTGTAATCGTATATAGCGGCTATAGATGACACAGAACAAAGAACTGAGGGCTTAAATACACATGGGAATCTTGCAACTCAAACAGGTGTGTAACTCAAATCAGTAAAACAAACTATGGGAAAATGGGAACAAAGGAAACATGTACTGGAACTAGAACTCCAGAACAGAACATGTGACAATACCGTTTGCACATAAGTAAATGTGTTTCACATATATATATTTTTTACAAAAAGCTGTAAAAAATATAGTACCGTATTTTCGTGACTATAAGTCGCTCCGGAGTATAAGTCACATCAGTCAAAAAAATGCATCACGAAGAGGAAAAAAACATTTATAAGTCGCACTGGACTATAAGCCGCATTTATTTAGACATTTATTTCACAAAATCCAAGACCAAGAACAGACATTTAATCTGGAAAGGCAAGTTATTCAGCTACACAATAGCACACAGAACAACAGGCTGAAGGTGTCCGGTATGTTAACGTAACACATTAACAGTTATTCAGCTGCACAATAGCATAAAGAACATATACCTGGGAGGTTGAATAGGCTAAATTAACATTAGCCAGCGAGTCCAACAAGTTACCGGTAAGGAAGGTCACCAAGCTCCCGTGATCTCATTCCACAACACTAAATCCATTGAATTCTTCCTCGGTGTCGCTTCTGAACAACTCCGCCAACTAGAGCGCCCCCTCGCGGCTGTAGACGGTAATGTTTTCTCTTGGTTCATCTCAGTCAGTATGAATTAAGTTTGATATATAAGTCGCACCTGACTATAAGTCGCAGGACCAGCCAAACTATGAAAAAAAGTGTGACTTATAGTAAATACGGTATATATTTAAGTTGTGACGTGCACACTATATATCACACTCAAGCACAACTGCGAGTGTGATATTGTTTTTTTACACAAGTTCTTACTAACAAGAAGTTAATATTCAGTAACCTACAATTTAGACACAAAATTAGTGTATTTTTGTTGCACCAATGGAACAAGTTCCAAACAAAGCCAAAGCTGCATAAACCGTCTTCGAGCAACACATAGTTGAGGATTCATTCCTGAATGAATCTGTATCTTTGAGTGAATCAAGTCACACAAACACAGATAAGGAGAGTGATGGAAAAGGCGGAAAGTCCCAGAGCTGTTGCACATTATGTTCCACCATATTTAATGCAATTTATGCGTGCTATATAACAAGAACTGCATTCACACCCTATGGGAAATAAAACAGATGGTGCTGGACTGGGATTGAAAAGGAGGTGGAAGTCTGCAGGGGTTAGAGTTTAATACATGCCAAAAGCAAGTGAACCCCTGTGATCTCCCACTTCCTGGCCAGATCTGACCCCTTCATCACTGTGCATGCTTTCCCTATATTGCACTACATACCTCAACTCCAGAGCTGAACAAGGCCAGCATTATGTGGCTTTTGTAAACAGGAAAGCATGCATGTGCATGGGTCTTTTTATTGGTGGAAACGTATTCAAGTTCATAAGGGAGATTCCTCAAATCAAACTACACAGCAGAAAATAATAAATGAATGAGGGAAATGGTGGAGTAAGAGAGAGCGAGAGAGATTGAGAAGCCACCCATGCACATACATTGTGTGTTGGTGTGTGTATTCTCACATGGCTCAATGCGATGTTGAATGCATTACAGTGAAGGTCCCTTTGGAGGGAGGGAGGTATGAATGAAGGGGAAAGAATTTAATGGGCCCTATCAGTAATATCTGTGGGAGTGGACAAATATCAATATCCAGAACGCCAAACACATGCGTAGAGCCTGGAAAAACATTTGATTGAAGAGTCTTTCAATATTTTTTGTGTTCTTTTAAGTCTATTTGATGTCATATTTTAGTTTAGTTTGGTTATAAGCAGCCTTTCAATGTGTATTAACATGGAACTGCAAGGGTTGCAGACAGTTCATGTAAAACAAGCTTCAGTTCGCATTTGGTTCCAACACAGTTCAACCGAATGAGGCGTTCAAACAGGATCAAGCAATAGAATCCAGTGTGAAAACTGCTTTAGATGCAGTTCACACAGAACACGTTTTTGAATACTACTGCGTTGCTTTCCCATTGATTGTATATGTAAACATGCTCTAGACAGAAGTGTTGACCATTGTGTTTCTTTTGCAGCATCTTGTGCATGACATGCCATTTTAAAAATGCAGCGCTCGCGTTAAAAGTTGTTCAACTTTTAAAAAAACATGTCTCAAGACCTTGTGTTTAATGCTTGACACTGCAGCCTAAAAATGCACATTTAAAAGATGTTTAATATTTATAAAACGCATCTTTAGATCTTGCAGGTTTTTTTTGCCACTAACTTTAAAGGAGCTACAGTATATGCAGAATTACCCTTGTTATTAGCGACACCGGTGGCCATTAAGTGAACTGCAGCCAGCAACTTTTTGCTTATACTCGCACTCATGCACACGGGGCATATTTTGCATCTCACTGAAAAGGTTATGAGTTAAATCACTATCATTTAGTAATTGTATAATTTGAATTTTTTTTATTGTCATGTTGGTAACCGGCATCTACATGAGTGTCAATGTATTAAAGTCCCCCTGTGGAGGAAATCAAGCGTTTACTGTTGTTTATATGTCTATTTGGTGTTTCTAATATGCTTTAAGACAAACCATGTGCAAATTCATAAGTCAACACCATTGGGTAGTATTTTCTCATTAAAACTGCAGTGAACCAAAGACAGTCTCAAAAACGTGGTTTGAAATCGCTGGTGTTTCTGACGTCACAAACTACGTTTTAACCAATCAGGTCAACGTGTGGATCTCTGAGGTGGTGCGAGAGAGTGGAGACGGGGCTAATTTGCATATTCATAGAACCACGTAAACTAAATGAGGCAAGGGTGTGGAGATACATTCACGCTATTTTAAGGCATGAAATTTTTTTTTTTATATATATATATATATCATTTTGGTGATCAAAGATGAGTTTTAAGGAATAAAATGATTGACTTTAAACATTTTTGGAAACATCAGTTAAGGAGTATCGACCATCATTCCAGTTAAATCGATATGATTAAGACTATGATTACGTCAGTACTTTCACAATAGCCAATGAGAGACAAGTCTACAAGGAGACGGAGATGAATGAGCAACAAGCTGCTAGAGTTGGTGGAGTTGGAGGAGCTGCTTGTGGGACTTTAAGCAACAGATGCTGATGGAACATAAACGGCGTTCTGGAGTTCTTTTGCGCATGCGCGACTTTGCTACTGCGTGGCGTTCTACTGATTTGCCGTAGTCGTTAATACGTGACAGATTAGATAAGTCAATTTTATATTTTATATTTAAGTGTGCATTTTAATTGTAGCCTATCTGTATATAGTTTAATGCCAAAAGCAACCTCTTTCTTGTTTTCCAGTTTCTTTCATCTCCAGTGAAAAACAGATGATTACATCCGTTGGCAACTGAAAAATATGGAAAGTAGCAGAAGCCTGTTCGCTAAATGTCTCTAGATAACGTCATACGCTAATATCAATGATTTCATCATGTCGCATTTGCATTCTGCCTAGTGTCAACCTTATCTGTATATTTTTCTGTTTCTGAAGAGCTGGAGAGGAATCGCCTTGTCGCAAAGCACCAGTAAACATTTTCGCCCTTGAAGCTAACGTTAGCTAGCACACTACTGTTAACAGATATTAAATTAGGCAGTTAAATCTCACCTCCAGTTCTTGCTGGAAAAACAGACAATATCCATTTCGTTTACATCCGCTTCCGCATGAGATCATGTGTTTGCTGATCCGCATTGCTCCCTCTGGCATAATAATTGTAATAATATCTTGTAGTGCGTGATGTGTCACCATTTTCATATCTTGTAGTGTGTGCATGTTTGAGAGTTGAGAGAAGACAATGTGAGTAATGCAACCAGATTACATAATTGGTTAGGATTTAAAAACTCATGATGTCTGAGGCCAGCTTAAGTTGAGCGTAAAGTAGATGGAATATGCTAGTATATGTCACTAAATAATGTTTTGTCTGTTTATTAAATACCTTTTCATTTCACACTTGCAGTTTACAGTCCCGCTGAAGTGGCAAATGCTCCTCGAGCGAGTGCAGGAGTATTGGAGCCGACTCTAGTGGGCTTTGATTTATGCAGGGAACTGCTTATTGCAACAGACAAGACTCTCTGGAGGAAAGAGAGAAAGAATTACAATGCGAACATAAAAACTTTAAAAGAATCTCAACCGCAATCATCCGTACAAACTGTAGACATAAAACGCGGCTACAAGTGGGGAGATCCGAACACCTTGTCCTTCAGTCTGATCCATGGTGATTTTAAACCCTTAAACCGCACGTCAAACATTCATCTCTTCCAAACTGTTCCTCGTCCATGTGTGTGGTCCCATGGGCCCAGGGTCAGAGGTCACTGCCAAACCATATGTTTACATTTTCCGATCCTTCTCAGACCACAAGCTGGAGTCGTCCATCGGCATGTACTCAAGAGCGGCTGCAATCTCAGCTAAAATACTTCTGGAAAACGCTTGATGGAAAAAGCAGTTCTACTGTTAGATGCGTTTCAAGCACAGCTAGTGCAGTCAAGTACTCTTTCCATTTGGGTTTAATTATAATTTTTAGTTTAATACACTTTCCGAAGGGCTGTTAAATTCAAAGCCCTTTGCTCATAGCGGTTAGATCTGCAAACAAACGAAGGACACGAACAAAATAGTGTCTGCAGTGGATATCATGGCCTGGCTCCTCTGCTCAGAAATGTTGGATAAAACTTTAGATATTCAGCTCAGTGTATTTAACCAAGAACAAGGAAATGTGCAGAAGAAGTCCAAAAAGTTCAGCTGATCTGCACTTTATGGCCCATCTGCATATCATCAGCGGTGAACTGTATTTTGGAGAGGGAGTGGAACCGAGAATCTGGACTCTAGGGTTGAGCCTATTTTCTTGATTTATGCTATAACATATTGGAGCTGGACTAAACCCATTGTTTCCCAACCATCTAACTTTTTTTGTTTGTTTGCTTTAAACCCCTTACAGACACACTTGCACTTCAGTAAGTTCTCATTTCAAATTTAATAATACTAAATAATATGAATAATTGGAAGAAATGTATACTTTTAATTTAGAAAATATGCATTAAATTGATCAAAATAGACAGTAAAGATATTCATAGTTTTACTAAATGTTTTTTATTTCACAGAGGTGGACAGTAACAAAGTACATTTACTTGAGTATCTGTACTTTACTTTTTACTTTAACTTCACTATATTTTAAAGACAAATATCTTACTTTTTACTCCACTACATTTCTGTGTTTGCTTCAGTACAAAAAGCAGTAACGTCAGGGATGATTTTGGTTGAAAGTGAAAGTCTGGTTGGCGTCAGAACTCGACTGATATTGGTTTCTGACGTCAACCCGATTTTCAACCACAATACAACGTCTGTCCAACGTTGGAGATTCATGTCAACCTGACATTGAATTCTGACATCAACCTGATTTTAATTTTCAATGTTGGTTTTGGTCTTCTAAATGCAAATTTTGTCATTGTTTTGGAGCACACTAGCTTAATAGATAACAGTATGACTAACATATTCATACTAAAAGCCAAAACACTGGGAACAGCCATTTGGGTGTCCGAAACCATTGTGGACGTTATAGAGAACACTTATTCAATCCCACTACTGGAACTGTGTTCTAGAAATAAATTTGATATTCATATGAAGGTAGATAGACAGGTATAGATTCAGAGCTATAAGGTAATGTAAGTATTACATGCAACAATGCAACAATAATAAAACAATGCATTGACATTTACTTTTATACTTAAGTGCTTTTAAAAATGAGTACTTCTCTACTTTTACTTAGATAAAAATCGGTCTTTACAACTTTTACTTGTAACGGAGTAATATTTGACCATCTGTACTTTTACTCAAGTAAGGAAGTTGTGTACTTTGTCCACCTCTGTTATTTCAAATAAATACTGTTCATTTGAACTTTGTATTTTTCAAAGATCCTGAAAAGGAGTATCATGGTTTCCAAAATAAAGTTTCCTAAAATATTGATAATAAGAAATGTTTCTTGAGCATCAAACCATCATATTATAATGATTTCTAAAAGGTCAGTGACACTGAAGACATGCTGAAAATACAACTTTTATCACAGGAATAAATTACATTTTATAATATATTAGGATACAGTTCTTTGAAATAGTAATAATATTTCACAATTTTACTGTATTTTTTGAAATAATTGTGATATTATTATATTGATAATAGTGATGTGTGTGTGTGTGTGTGTGTGTGTGTGTGTGTGTGTGTGTGTGTGTGTGTGTGTGTGTGTGTGTGTGTGTGTGTCAAAATCTGCTAGAAGGTAAAGTGATTTTTTTATTATTTACAACAGTATATTTGCATGGGTTTAAATAAAATACTTTTGTTATAAGAGACAATAAAAACAACTTTGTGCATCAAAACCTCTCCCTTCCTGGTAAAAAATATTAACTTGATTTCAAAAGTCAATTTGTGACAGCTGAATGTAACATTTTGACAAGCCAAACAGGTCAAGTTGACAAGTCTCTAAAGTTACATGTAATTCATTTGAGCCACAAAATAGACTTCATTTGGAAAAATAAGTATAATGGACTACACAAAAAACATGAGCGGCTTCAACATGCTGTCTGTCCGAGACGATAACCTACGCAATACACAACGCACATCAGATGAGTATACATTTGTTCTTCAGTTGCTGAAATAATTTAGTGTGATGTAATGTATTTTTTTATAAATTTTTAATGCACAAACTACACATTCTGATTCAGACATTCCTGATTTGAATATGTTCTATAATTTTCTATTCTCAAATGATCTTTTTTTCATAGATTTGGCAATAGATGGTAATGGATCTGGAGATCCCTGTAGTCGCCCATTTTACTCTCATAAACTGATGTTAGATTCGGGAACTTGACAGATGATTTTTACAAATGTAGTTTGATCACTATCTTCCCAGTTGTTTAATTAAAGCACTTATTAAAGTTTGAATTTTTTACATGATTTGTTACATTGACACAGCAATATTTTAACTGTGCCAGAAAATTTTTTGTGGATATCCACCTACAAATGCAGCATGTACAGTTGTTTATTGAGCTGGGCTAGAAGAAAAGTATGTGGCTGAAAAATGTCACATATTAGGCTACACATTACACACATTTTTTTTGTGATGGGCCAGAAAGGAAGATACAACCATCTTCCTTGTCTCAACTGTTTTACTATTTTGCGGGAAGCCTCAGACATGAATGCGGTCATTATTTGCTGGAGATGACAGGCTGAAAGGACATGCTGTCTGGCGACTGTCAGCTGTTGCATTTAAACGAAGTGTCTATGGTGTCGCCTATCAACGATCATGACAGATGTGTGTACCACAGCTGCAGACCATGGGCGAGTTTCCCGCCTTCCCGCTTGCAGCCATGTCCCACCCTTTCAAGCATTCGAGAAATTAATCCTGAGACAGACTACTTTGCAAAGACAAAGGAAAAAAGTATGGGAGGGGTCATGCTGGAATCCAAATGAAGGCAATTGTGTATGTGTGTGTCGGTCTATCGAGAGACTGAAGTCAAGGAGGAAAAAGAAGTTGATCGTTCTGTTCCACTCACAGTTTTAACCCATCCCCCGTTCTCCCCCTCCCGTCCTCTATCTCTCGCTCAAATCGCGGCTCTAGCAGGTTGCTTAATGGTTTCCAGATTTCTTCATGCTGGTTTCCTTCTGGAAGCCTTGACTCCTGTCATGAGATTCGGCAGAGGAGGCCGCGGTTATGGCAGCTCATGTTGATAATACATTATATTTTGACAAACAGTGACCTCACCTGGTCATATAGTGGAACAGCAGGAAAATCCCCACAGGCTGGACCGGCTGATTTGATTTTCCAGCAGGAACAGCACAAGGGCTGATTCGCATATTGTGAATGGATTATGTAAGGAATAATTGACGACGGGCTGTTGAATTGTTAAAAAAAAAAAACATTTTACACCTCGTGTGTGCATTATTTTTCAATAATTCAATGGCACGGAGTCAATTAATCCGCTAGGACGGTTACCACATCTCAAAACATTGTTCAGATTATGCATTTAAAGACATTTGTCATGTTTTTTGTCCTTAAAACGCTCTTGTGTGTAGGACTCATTTCTTACACATTTAATCCCAATCTTCCGTTGCTAATTCCAAAACG
>JARPMJ010009911.1:0-21711 GCA_033366665.1 Phoxinus dragarum
TGGCCTGCTGACTCTTAGAGATAACAAGCAACCGCACAGGAAAAACATAAGTGCATACTCTCATTATTCCACCATCATTACCATGCAGCACATACACATACACACTCTCCTGCTGCTAATCTGCAGCAATACACTGTAAGCACACGGTGAGTCTTGCTATGAAGCTAACTCAGAATGTAGCTGAACTCAGAGGCTACTGTGAGGGAATTTGTGACCTGTAACATTAGAACCGAGAGCTTCAAACACAACAGTTTTTTTCTGACGGCTAATCCACTGATGTGATTTGTTGGATTCGCCTAGAAAAAATGTTTGAACTGCTGCCCTGGAGCACCCTTCGTGTATAAAGCTGAAATTGGTTCTCATACTTGAAGGCATCCAGAAAACTGGCCTCTTCTTTTGCAGTTCTTTCTGGTCTCTGTGATGGCTTAACATATCTGATTTACGTTTATATCGTCACTGATGTGTTTTTTTTAACAGCACCTGTAACAATAGCAAAATAAAACTCATTTTCCATTGATCGGGTAGATCCCTTGTGCTGAGATGCATTACATTATGATTGACCGCACGATTTTTGCAGAATGTACATTGCAGAAAGAGGAAATGACTTTGCTCTGATGTAGACGAACATTCATATTTGTTCCCGGAAAATGTAATGCCTGATATGAGTGTTATACATTCCACGGTCTTCATCACTGTTATGGTATTTGTGACACAATTTTTTTTTTTTTTTTGCAGCAGGCTATTTATCTGTTAAGGACACATTTAACAAGCAATTGTGTTTGTAATTGGGCAATTAGTTTCCTGTCACTTGATATAAATTAGTTTAAGGTTATGTTGTCTCAGTGCTTTTGTCAGAATACCTTCTGAAATAATTCTAGTCATTTCATTGTGCCCATTGAATACACCAGATGGGTTATTTTCTGAATTTGAATTCTGAAAGGAAACTTTTTTATAATTTTGTTTTTGTTGTTTTGTTATGTGCTTCACAGTTCATAGTCTGGGGTTGGAATTGGGCTACACTTACAGTAAGTATACAGTTTGTTGGGTTGAAATTCAGTGGAGAATTCGCCCCCCTACAGAATAAATCGTATCGGGCTAAATTTGGGCTATAATTTGATTGGCCATTGGGTTATTTTTGCTGCGCAGATCTGGCAACCCTGTTCATCATTGATGAAACCCAGTTTGAGAGATATTGAGCCTGTTGTTGCCCAAATATTTGAATTTTTTTCTTAGATAAAATTTTTTTTTTATTATATGATGGATTTTTTCCCCCATTTGTTCATTCTATTTATAAAACAAAACAAGTAAAGGTTTCCTATAATGCCATTTTTCACAAGATGTAAAATAAGTCTCTGATGTCCCTAGATGCGTGAAGTATTAGCCCACATATATTTTTATAGCAGTTAAAATTGTCACTTTTTGAGGGTGAGCAAAAAAGTTTTTTTTGTGTCCCTTTAGATGCAAATGAGCGGCTGCTCCCGGCACAGAGGGCGGAGCTTCAAGAGCTTGCGTGTTAGCAGCTCCGATTACTTCACACAGACACGCACTAAAAAATTCTCAAACTTTTAGCCTAGAGTCAGACATAGATGGAGCGACTCTAGAAAAAGTGACAACATGTAGCAACAGGACATTTCTGATTAGTTAGTTGATGAATTTATGTATCTGATGTGGACTTAACTATCTTCTAGTCATTTAGCATATTATGTCATGATAATCTATAAATCCAGTTCCCGGGGGCAGGGTTTATGTACATTTAGGTTAATTATGTCACTAACCCGTGAAGAAGCTCACTGTAGTCCCTACCAGCCGTTTGTTGTAGTCCTTAAAAAGCGATTTCTGTAAAACAAAATATCTCCCTTTGCTTTGAACTTTGAGCGTTGTGACTTTGCAGATGTTGTTTATGCTCAAACAGCAACATTACACACTAACTAAAGTTAAAAAAGTGAAATCATAATCAACCACCCCTTTAAACTCACTGCCTATACACCGCGACTGAGAGTATCATGTTTGAGAACAGCCTTCTCAAAAACACTACATTATGATTATGATCTCAGATAAATGCAGATAGCAATCGCAGATGAATACAGAATTAATTGGCTAGCTTCTTTTGACTATCATCTTCTATTCACATCAGTTGTATGTATGCTGCAGCAAATGTGTGTGTGTTTGTGTGTGGGCAGGTGTGTGTGGGCTGAGGTTAGGCTCTCATATATTCCTGCTTTTAACATATTAAGAGAAGTACCCCTGTAACTATATGTCTAACTTCTGAAGAAACGTTTATTTAGATCACACTCACATGCAGTTTTGACTCGTTTGGATGCAGTGACACGTTTGGATGCTTTTAATAAAGATTTTAGTATAATTTTAGAATTTATATACGGTGTTTACTGATATCTGACTATACAGTTTGATATTATGACAACTACAGTAGTCTTCATTTTGATTTGATTAGATTTTTACGGTGGCCGAGCGACCTCAACGTGCTGCAACTGATGAAGTCACATGCAAATAGAGAAAAACACAAGCAAATTAAGAAAACGTCTTCATCAGTTTGACAACACATGTGCTGCAAATACTCACAATGCAACCAAATACAGAAACGCACTGCAAATACTTACATACGATCATGATGTTAATATAAACAAAAAACTCACCATTCAGTTCACCGAGAACGCCACTGGCGAGTAGACATTGAACAATAAGCATGTCCCAGCAGGGTTCATCGCTTGCTGGGGTCCCATTGAATCATTTTGGTTATTTGTTCTGTGCTATTTGCAGCATGTTTCTGTATTTGGTTGCGTTGTGAACATTTGCAGCACATGTGTTGTCAAACTGAAGATGTTTTCTTAATTTGCTGGTGTTTTTCTATTTGCACGTGTTCGGAAGTTGTCAGTTGTGGAACAATTACATGATCTAGGATTTTTAAACTTGCTTCACATTGTAAAGAGACTCCCGCAGCCTCCTTTTAATTCGTGTTAAATTCAATATGGTGTCTAACCTGACTAAGGTCTATATAGTAACGTCACTGCTTTTAGCACTGCTAATCATTCACTGCGTTTTATACATTTTGCCTCTCATAAAGTGCCAATACACCCCCCACACCCCACACACCACACACACACACACACACACTAGTGTTCTCAACGGGCCTGAAAATTACAACCCGACCCGACCCGGCCCGTGGCTTTTAAAGCCCGGACCCGAACTAACCCGACACATCAACATGAATTATCTGCCCGAACCCGGCCCGCGGCCCGACGGCCGTGTATTTTTTTTTCTCATACACGTTATGACCAGCAGACGGGAATTCAAATCAACCTTTAATGTCCACGCCTTTTAACAATACAAACAACTGAAACAATAAACTTTAAATATATAAATAGGCTATATAAATATGCCTTAGTCTAAATAAAAATCTTCACACAATAATAAATAAAAAGAACTCAAACATGTACCTAGCCAGCGAGCGGGCTGTACAATTCATGTAGAATTTCCATCAGAATCCAGCACCAGTCCAAACACTTTCCAGACCTCTGATTTCCCACTCCTGTAGTAGCGATGGTGAATTCACCTGCGGCAAGTTTACTTTTCACCAGCTCCAACTCCATAAAGGCGCGCACGCAGCGGCATCAGGTCTGTCCGCACTCCGCAGCCCTCTCCATGATGCAAGCCACGTTGCATGCAGCCGCCAGACTTTCTTTACGTTGAACAGCAGCGATGATTAATAAATGTTTTTTTTTTTTTTCACTGAGCAGAAAAGATTAAGCCCTGCACACTGCAAATAGCACAAAGCTGGTGTTATGTATATAGAAAAAACACCAGCAAATTTAGATTCACAATAATGACTTGTATTTAGCAATTGAAAGACTCACCTGGAGGTACTTCACTTTATGAAAAGTTCTGTATAAAAAGATGAGATGACTACAGGCCCGTCTGACTTTGAACACTTCAAACACTCTCGGCCTTGGTGGTTACTTCCACCACATGCTCTTAGCCAAATGCAAGTATTTATTCTTGCATAATCTTGGAATATGTACTTTTTTCATGTCTGAATGCGTACAAATACATCTTTGAAAAGCTGAATTGTCACAATTCAGATCTTACTACTGTATCTACCTGACGAGATACAGCGATGGCAGCTATGGATAACCCAACAGAATGAAAGCTATTGAGTAGGTGTATGAATCACTAGTGATGTCCTTTACTTAACCCCATTTACACAGATCATCCAAACCCTCATGTTTAATAGCAGAGAGGGCAATTTCTTACAACTTACTCATTTATAATGGTTTTGTGCAGGAACAAAGAGTATCTATCTATCTATCTATCTATCTATCTATCTATCTATCTATCTATCTATCTTATTAGTGATACCTGTTAATGGCTAACTGACTGTTTTTAGGGGTCACACAGCTGAATTGGCTGGATACCCTCATATAGGCTTAAGGAACAGCAGGGGAACAGAGTGCTTGGCTTAGGCCAAGGTTGCTCAGCCATCAAGCAGAGCTGAATACAGTTGGCTCTAGCTCAGTGATTACCCACCAGCCTAGAGAGATCAATTCACTGAACTTCCCTCATACGAGCAGCTGTGAATGTCAATGGGTTCCTGTAAAAAGCCTTAGTGAAAACCTGAAGGAATTCCGGTGGGTTTGTCTTCCCAGTCCAGACTGAGGTGCAACATATAACCGTCCTTTTCAAGACACCGTGATTTAACGGACTGAGTACTTGTGATGTGAGACATTGTGAGAGAAAAGTAAGCCAAGATGATGAGGACGGTCAGTTCTGCAGGATCAGGCTGCTCTTGTTAAGATAGCCCTTGAGACCATCGCCAACCAAAGAGGTGAGTAGGTGAAGGTGAGCGGAGAACATGTGGGATTGCTGAGCTGGTTTAGAGCCTTACCTTCAATTACATTTGACATTTTTTGTAGTCAGCTGACATGTCTGTAACTCCCAAAAGAGCGAATACGGATACAAGCTGGTGTTTCGATACATCAGACAAAAATGTGGTCGGTTGGCCAAGGGTGGTAATCTCAGCAGAGTGCAAGAACAGCTTTTACCCAAGAATTGATGTCTTTATAAAGCTGTGCAGGCCTTAAGTCATTAAGTAGACGTTTCTCGTTGCTGCTCGCTTGCTTTTGAGCTTCAGATTTTGGCTTTGAAAGATTTTGCTTGTATTTTTACAGTATTAATATGTCAAAACTCAGTGCACTGCATGGAAAATGGGCTTTTTGGCCCACCCATGGAGCAGAAATCTGTGTTTATGACTTCTAAAGCGAATGTTAGATCAGCCCTTTAATGTTCTTTATCTGAGAATCCCAACATGAAAGGCTTGAGTTAGATAGAGGCTTCAGTTGAAGAGCCCACAGCTGGAGAAGAACCCAACTACTGAGAGAGGAAGCGGGATTGGATAGTGCTATGAGATCAGATGCTGAATCAAACTGGTCGTTTCACCTCTGATCAGGAGTGTGGACCACTGAAATGTCATCCCAGTCGTTGCCTCCCACTGAGTGTGAGACTGTTTACTCGGCTGTATAAATATCAACACATTCTAATGAGCTAGTTAAAAAGGATTAGTTCATTCAAAATGAAAATTAGTCCATGATTTACTCACCCTCAAGCAATTCTAGGTGTACTGTATATGACTTTCTTCTTTCAGATGAATACAATCGGAGTTATATTAAAAAATATATCCTGGCTCTTCCAAGTTCTTCCAAGTTGCTCTTTACACTTAAGTGGAATCCGGATGTTCGTTTGGCTGGAAGCTAGTTATGTTACTTTATAAAGTTTTAAATATTCATATTTTTTCTTACACAAACTCATCGTTTTGCTTCAGAAGGCCTTTATTAATCCCCTGGAGCCGTTTGGAGTTCGTTTACGATGGATGGATGGATGGATGCACGGTTTTGAGCTTCAATCTGATGGTTGCAATCAACTGCCATTATAAAACTTGGAAGAGCCAGGATATTTTTTAATATAACTCGGATTTTGTGTGTGTGACATTATATTGCTAATATCACATACTTTTAATGTGAGGCAGTATTACATATCCTTTTACACTTTCAGTTTTGGACAATTTACTTTTGGTTAACAGTGGTTTAGGTTCCAGAAGTGTTTTTCCCCGTTCATTTTCCCGTATTAAATTTCTTAATAACGAGAGATTGGAGACGAATCATTGAATCTCATGAATCATCACAAACTTGATTTGAATAAATCTTAACAAATGAAGGACTTGTATGCAAGACATTTGATGCAATACACTTTGCATCCTATGAAGCATTGTGAATAACGCAATCATACAAAAATGGTTATGTATAAGACAATATTTTTGTTTATTGAACAAATATGTATATACCATGTAGAGTGTAGAGTTTAAGAAGACATAAACAGTTGCATGCTATCAGTGACTTTTCTTATTTATTTATTTTGTATTATTAAATCTGGAAATCATATTGATTTGGCTTATAAATGCATACATCATCACTTAAGAACCTCAGAGCTCATGGTAGGTCTGTCTGGAAAGGTTTTTATGTTATTGTTAAAAATCAATTACTCTGTAGACAAAGTTAATGAGCTTTTTACTGCCGGAACTACTGTTGTGGTCTGTTGAGGTTTCTCAGTTGTTGACACACAGCTTTAATACGTAAATGAAATGTTATTACTGTAGCAATTATCAGATCTGGGCTTTATGGTTATGTAATGTGCATATCAGTGATAAAATGTTCACTTGTGTATATGTTCATGTTTGTATTTGAATCCTGACAAGGCTAGTTGCACAACTCCCGCAAGCGAATCCTCATTGCACGATGCAATTTGAGCTCAAAAACACTCATATTAAGATGAGAGGGGTCTGCTATTGACAGCTAACATCAAAGCAGCCCATAGCCATACGCTCTCCAAAACACTCCTGTCCTCTACAGCAACAAACACACAATACCATCAAACACTCACTGCTCTGCTTTTGAAATGCTTGACACTGCTTGTTTTGCTATTGGCATACTATAAAGAGCTTTCCCTTCTCATTGAAACCAATCTAAAATGGTGTAATGGAAAGGGAAATGAGCAGATACATGGCGCTTGAGAGATTTACTGCGTCTTTGCTTGATTCGTTTTTTCCGCGTAGAATAATCATTTGACTTTGCTATTTGTTAAGAACAAATGGTTGTTTTCCTGACCGTCCTCAATTATGCCGGCAAGCAGGGATGTTTGACAATGCTTTTGTGTGTTGGTGTATGCATTCTTTGTTAAAAAATGGTCCTGAAAGCTTTTGTATTGAGAGAGATAAAAGAACTAACTGCAAAGTTGACAAGGTTAAGTGCTCAAAGAGGAAACTTCAGTGGATTTGATATGTATTGATTTTGGTTGAGACACACTAGCCAGTAACCCTCCTTCCACCTAACAAACAGAGCTGAGGTGAAAGCAAAACAGCTGGAGATGGAGGGGTGATTGCTCAGGTCAGATTGCTTTGTTTAAAAAAAAAAAAGAAACACTCAGAAGTATCATATCCGAAATTTTTGAAAAATGCATTATTTTCTTTATCAACACTTGAATGTGGGTATGTTTCATTAACAAAAGGAACATTTTGAGCAAAAAGCTGAGAATATCGTGTTTTTGTCAAAGACACATCCAGATTGGAATCGGTACGATGATCAAAACATAGAAGGAGTAGAGCGATCATCATCCCCAAACATCCCCAAAGCTTGCACAGTCCTAACCCCTTCCTGGGTCGACATTTCATTCTGTAACATTAGTCAATTTTGATTTATATGCATTTTATTGTTGATGATCACATTATTTTTCATATGCATCTGCTTACATATGAGATTGCTATTTTCGGTTTCTTTTTTGCCTGTTTTAATCTGGCGATACTGTACTTATTCAGGAGATGCATAATAGCACCCCCTACCTTATAACAGTGATAACATGGAAAGCCTTAAAATCTCGTCAATGGCAGGGAATCGCTTTCTCATAAAAGACGAGATAACTCGTCAATGCGGGGAAAGTTAAGGTAGTGTAGTTTCAAGTATTATGTGGTTAAATGTCAAAATAACTCAAATATTTTGCACTAGAGTTGTGTGGGGTGGAGGTAAATTAAGCACGATCTGCTGTGACGTCACAATCATGATGCATTGTGGTCCATGGATCTGTCTGAAGTGTACCTATTGAGTAGACTTGCTCCCTCTGTAAAAATCGAGGGGTCGAGGATCTGTCCAAATAAACTTCCCTCGCCCCCTTGACGAGGTTGAACACACTTCAAAATGGCAGCAGGGATTCCCCATAGGGAATTGCTTAGGGAAGTTTGCAAGTGTATGTCTAAAAGTGGAGTTAAACGCCGCCTAAGTGTACCAGAAGTCCTGAAATTTGAAGCCAAAGCATTTCGATCGCCCCCCCTGGTGACTGGATGCAGTATAGTTTTTAATCTCCGCCCTCTCCATGTAATCGAATAGGATGCGAGCCAAACAGAAAAATCCAATTACACTTCAATTAATTTTTTTCCAAATATCGTTTCTGTCATTTTTGGTAGTTCTTATCACGCAGACGTATGTTCAAGTGTTCATTTTTCCAGTAAGTTCCAGTAAAAAAAACATAACAGGGTGTAACATCATTATTGACAGCTGAACTTGGGATTGAGTCTGTGGGAGTGTGTGTGGGACCTTGATACCGCAACTTCACTACCGCACAAACTTGGGCTCTGAACAATGTAATCGGCAACAACCGTTACATTTTGGCATTTTTTACAGTTGATGGAAGCCGAGACACGCTGTCCATCTTTTTTTGACAGTCTGATGTATACTAGAAGAATAGAAGTTTACGCACAATTAAGCCAATCTGCTCATTAAATCAGTCAAAACTGCGTAACATTACCGAATGAAATGTCGAACAAAGAGGTAAATGACTGTGCAAGCTCTGGGGACTCTGTGATGGACTTGATCTAACCTGTCTATGTTTTGATCATCATCCTGAATCCATTCCTGACAAAGTCTTTGACAAAAATGTGATTTTCTCTGCTTTGTATTACCCATATTCATTTTGTTGATAAAAAAAGAATGAATGAAGCTAGATTCTTTGTTTGCTTGTTTGTTTAAAAGCAAAGGCTCGGTTATTTCTTTTGAAATGTTGAATGTTTACATGTTGATACAACAAAATTGCTGGCAAAAAAATTAAATAGAAACACTGGCAGGGACAGAGTTTAGCAACTGATATTCTTTTAGGTAGAATGGTGTAATGACTAAGCAAGTCTACTGATTTATCTTTATTTGCTCTGTCAAATGTTGTATTCTCTTAGGGAAGTTGATACTTACATTTCTGTCAGGACCACTATCGTCAAATATGATTGACAATTAGCATACAGTTTGGATTGGCGGTATGGTTCTGTTCTGGGCGAGAACTCTCACGCATCCATGCAGCCTAGCATGAGCAGGGAGAGCAGCAATAACCCCCCTTGGGGTAAACAGAAGAGAACCAACATGAATGTATGCAAATATATTAAATTCAAGATTTTAAAGTATAACATAATGCGAGAATTTATTCTGATTCAAGGGGAAAATGCCAAATCCTGACGGCCGAGAGGAGGAGCTGGGGATGGAGGAGGTAATTCGCTCCTGAGAAACGTGATAGCTGCTGATAATACTGAAGGAGCTTATATATACGGTGATAGGTGTTGTATTCCTATAGGTAGATGTGGATCAGCTGAGAGTCAGCTGATGCGAGCTTGACTAACGTGACCTGCCAGAACTGACGCAACGCTTGATATTTGGATATCGTAACTGCAACATGGTGTGACCTCAGATGATTTCTGGACAATTGTCTAGTTCTCTCTAATGTTTTCACTTCCCGACAAAGACAGGAAGCTTTTTAGCTTTAATGCAATGTAATGAAGAGCGAAGGATACACTTTATGTGTGTAATTGCAGTATTTTATCATTCTTATTCTGCCTCAGAGAATGATGGGAAATTATTGTTGAACAAGTTGCTGTTTTGGCCACCAGCATGAGTCTACATGCAACATCATGGATCATGTTGCAACATGTGCATATCTTAACATCTTTTCTCTCAGTGGAAAATGTAGTTCCTGTTTGCAGTTTATATTGGATGCCTGATTTTTGCCCCTCTATATCTCCATGAAGCAACATATGGGTATTCGACATTCAATTTGATGCAGTTTCAACAGTGTCCTGTTGGTGTGACATGTAATTCACCTGAAACATCAAAAAATAAGAAAAATACAAATAATTCTACAATTGTTATACACTCAGTTTTTATGTGCTCATATTAATTGACTATATGTATTATGTTTGAAACATAATCTGTTTGTACTTTAATTTGTCACCCGCAGGACCATGTAAAATGAACTAGCAAAGGAAAAAGCGATAAAAATGGCAGAAATTGAAAATTAAGAATAGTCACAGGACCTAAGGTTGGTATACAAAAGATGTACATACAGTATATTTACATTTTAACCTAGAATCTTTGTTTGAATGAGAAAAAAAAAAAGTTTATGAAAATTACTACTACTACTATTCATTCATGTTTTCTTAGTTAATTCTGCAATATATGATGATGTGACCTCAAATATATAGTGAGAAAAAGCAGCTCTATAATTTTGAACCTGTGACTCTTAAATATAATAAAATATGCATTTTTTTAGGACTGTGAAACGATTAATCGCATCCAAAATAAAAGTTAGTGTTTTATAATATTACTAATATTACATTAGTAATAATATTACAACTAGATGTCTCATAATATATAATTATTTTGTATATAGAAATACACACACATGCATGTATATAAACAATTATTTATAGATAACATATATTTTATTCTAATTATATATATATATAATACAGTATATACATGCAAATATTTCTTAAATATATGCATGCATTTGTGTGTATTTATATATACAATATAATTATACACAGTATACACACACATTATATAAACACAAACTTTTATTTTGGATGTGATTTATCGTTGCACAGCCCTAATTTTAATGTATTTTTTTTTTTAACTGATATAAAATATTGTTTCATGGCCGGTTAGAAATATCTATGGCTAAATCAACAAATGTGACACTCGCCTATAATATACACCCATTTTAACCTGCTGCCAGTGAGTATTATTTTATTTTCCCAAGTCCCTCTTTTAACTGTCTCACCTGAGATGGATGGCTTTTCTTACACCAGAAATCACAGAACACAATTTGACAAAGGGCTTGTGAGATGTAGAGAAACACACGGGCGGGAACCGGGAAGCAGATTTAGACAAGAGAGGAGGAGAAACAGAGAGACTTGAAATGATTAAGATAAGTAATTGCTTAAAGGTGGACATTTAGAATAGAAACCAACAATAAAAACACACATGAACAAGTTAAAAGGCTATAGGAAAAAAACAAACAAAGCTGAAAGTATAATTACAGCACACGTGTTCCTTTGAGCTCTTCAATTCTGCTGTTGATGATACAACAATAACAGTGATTGGTGGGTAGTTTGACAGACAGACTGAACTCATTACAGCCGAGGTGCAAGAGCAGATCTCAGCACACAACAGTGCCACACACCGCACTGCTACCGTCCCTGAGGCCCGGAGAGAGACATGAACACGGGAGCTCATTAAGACCCTCAGTCTGGCTCCCAGTGTCTTAACCCCAGCACACATCACATTCAGAGTGTGAGAGATTGACTCTGACTGTAGTGCTCACAGCAGCTGAGGAGTGCTACAGCTGTTGATGATTATGAGGAACTGTAAGGGAAAGCCGGAAAGAAAAGAATCTGGAATGATCTGTGTTTCCCCTGGTGATTCGGTGTCTTTTTTGTCACATGCTGGACATGTGGAAGTGTGTACTGTATGTGTTTGACCACACCACATGGTCTTCAATATGTCTCAAGGCCTTTTTATACAACTCTTCGAAGCACATTCTGCAAGCACTGCAGAACATATACTGTAGCACTGCAACATATATATACTGTATATATATATATATATATATATATATATATATATATATATATATATATTGGTCGAGCTACAACTATTTGAAAATCTGGAATTTGAGGGTCCAAAAAAATCAAAACATTGAGAAAATCGCCTTTAAAGTTGTTCATTTATGTTCGTGATTGTGCTGCATTCACTCACAAAAATATTTGTTATATCTTTACTTAATATCCTAATGATTTTTGGCATAAAAGAAAAAACAATAATTTTGACCCATACGATATATTGTTGGCTATTGCCACAAATATATCCGTGCGACATGTGACTGGTTTTGTAATCCATATGTGTGTGTGTATATATATATATATATATATGCACGCACGCACGCACGCACGCACACACACACACATATATTATATATACAGTATATGGTACAATAGTAATATCATCCTTACTATTATATATATTAATACAAATTATATTTATATCAAAAGTCATTTATACATTCTGTAAAAGTTACGGTGGATAAACAACTACATTTCTAAATGTTTCTATGTATTTCCTATAATGACACGTTGACTGATGCATCATCATCCTGCTCTGTAAAGATGATTTTAGTGCAACATTTATTGGGGAAAATGCTAAGAATATGTAATGAATAGATTTTTTTTTCTTGAGCTTTGTGTAACATACTGTACTTTAGTATTGTTACAAGTCAATCCTTACTATTTTTCTCACACAATTGTAAAAAAAATGTTTTATCCCCAACCCCCATCCCCCTTCTTAAAGAAAAAAAAAGAAAATTAGTTTGTGAATCAGCGAAGACAACGCAACAATGTTTTATATCACATTCAATTCTGATTCAATTTATTTCACTATGGCACTATAAATTTAGCTAAGCAGATTTTGAATAGCGTTACAATATATAGTGAAAGCTTATTCCCTAAGTGTCCTGAATATGCTAATTGCCTGTATGCATCTCTCACCATACATATTTTTGAGTATTTCCTTCAAAAAACGCATAATTTCCTGCCTCACCTCCTGCTTCCTGGAAAGAGCCTCCCCCTCATGAACCTACACATGGTTTGCTGTTTTTTTGGTCTACTTTAAGTTTCAAGTGGACACTTCAACTGCAATGTCCTTATTCTTTTTATTCTGTGGGTGTCCAGATTGCTTGCAGTGTAAAAAAAATACACACAAAAAGTGAACTCGCTTGAAAGACATTAAGATATCCTTCTCTGCACTGTTAAATGATCTCTTTCGATGGAAACATATGCTTTCGCGGGCAATAAAGTGACTCTTGATTCGATTATTTGCAGTTTCATCACCTGTGTCCGTGGAGGTTATCGATAGGGCATCACATTACTGATTCTGCCTCAATTCAATAAGTGGAACCGATATGTAAGAAGGTCTGTGGTCATACTGTGCTAAAGCTGTTAGCATCACAGCAATCCTCGCTTGAGTATGCACTGTACAATGCGGTGGTGAGTGTTTAAGTGAAAGAACAAGACAATATCTTCGTCTTGAACCTACACCTGCTTGCCTGAGTAGTACATAATGTATTTTTTATCTGAATGTGGCAAGAGTGGTCAGGTAGGAAAAGTTACAAAGTAACAAAGGAAACAATAATCCTATAATTATAGTTGACTACGCCACCCGGAATATACCGAGCGAGAACCCTTACGAAAAAGAAGTGTACTTCAAGTTAATTTTATGAAGTATACTTAAGTAATGTTCAAGTATATTTTAAAGTATACTTTATGTAGTAAGTATACTAATATCAATGTGTACTTGTTGTAAACTTGTAAGTGTACTATTGAAATACTGCTTGGGACTGAATTGGCCCACTTTTAGTATATAAAAGTATGCGTTTAAGTGTATAACAGTAGTAAACTTTAAGTACACAACTAGATGTCTCATTGTGTCTGTACTACAAGTGAACTTATAAGTATACTATTGGTTTACTATTTTAATACAAGTAGTCATTTTTTTAGTTTATGAAAGTACATGCTGAAGTGTACTCTCAGTAAACTACTAGTTTTATTATGGTAGTTTATACTGTTTATATAGTTTTCTTTAAGTGAACATAACATTATACGTATAGTTTACTATTTATATTACTTTTGCACTTGCAGTATACTAGTATGTTCAATAAAGATATTATTTACGGCTTGATTAGATTCATCGATGATCAAAACACAGTTTTTTGTAGAACTCAGTGGCTCCGGTTCTGCAGCTGCCCTCAAATGTTAATCTGGAGCCAGTGAACTTAAAACTGCACATTGTAAAATCTGTATGTTAAGTCTATTATTCAAGATTTTGTCAGAATTACAGTTATTTTATCCTAAAGTTTATCCTATAGTTAAGTTATCCTAAAATTTTCAGTCAGGGGCTACAGCGCTCCTAGTTAAAAAAAGTTAGTCTGGAGCCCTGTAATAGAAAACTTGAATAAACGTCTTTTTCATAAGGGAAATAACAGCCCCGTGCAAGGGCACGCAGGTTCGTGCCAAAGGCAGGGGGAGCATGGAGATGGGGACAAAAATATATAGCATTCAAGCACACAAATAGTGAATAAAAACAGTCAGTCAAGACAAAACTTCACAAGGTCTCAATCACAGCACAAAGACGATACCAAATAACATACAAATCCACAGGTACAATAATAAAAGAAAAGAAATAAAGAGGGAAAAGGCCGGCAGAGATTTCTTCCTCACACTCAATACCCACAACACACACTTGTGAAAGTAAGGCAAAATGTTAAGCACAGCACTCCATGGACACACCAGTACAGGATAACCACGACCAACTCCTCACACTTTAAATATTTATCTCTACACACAAGACAATACAAAAATGTATTATACACACAAGAAATCAAAAGTTAACTTGTACAAAGTACAGTTACACAGTTGTAATTAAAGTCCCCCTGTGGTGAAAATCAAGTTTTTGCTGTTGTTAAAAACATCTATGTGGTGTTTTTAATAGGCTTTAAACCCCTGTGGTCGGCAATCACGCCGGCGTGATCAGCTTATATTTTTTTCTTATCAGTGCAAAAGACACTCAAAATACTCTGTTGATTTTGATAAGTGGTATACGTCATTCGATCCTGTTAAGTGTCTATTTTTTGTGTATACTCACAATAAAAACAAAGTGTTGTGCTTTTTGCCAAATAAAGAAAAATGTGATAACCATGTGTAAATTCATAAGCCAAAAAAACATTGCTGAGTATTTTCTCATCAAAACTGCGGTGAACCAAAGACTGTCACAGAAATGTGGTTTGAAATCGCTGGTGTTTCCGACGTCACAAACTACCTTGTAACCAATCATGTTAACGTGTGATCGTCAACCAGTGGATCTCTGAGCTGGTGGGAGTGAGTGGAGGCGGAGCTAATTTACATATTCATAGAACCGCGTATACTAAATGAGGCAAGGGTGTAGTTACATTCAAGCTATTTTTAGGGATGAATAAAAAATAATTTCAAGGAAACACATTTAAATATGTAATTTTGGTGAGCAGAGATGAGTTTTAAGGAATACAATTATTGATTACAGGGGGACTTTAAATAAACCCAAAAATAAATTACACTTTCACAATAATCAAAAAGAAATTAAGTTAATAATCCACTCAAAAGGAACACATACCAATCAAATCAATTCAATGACAAATTATACACAAAAATACAAGACAAAGAAACAAAACAAACACAGCCACTGGCACTGAGGAGAGGAAACAAAATGGCCAACAATGGTCAGATTACGTAAACGTAGCCTCCCAGCTAACTCACACTCAGGCCAGTGCAATGCTCTGTCAGTGACTTAACACAAATAAAACACCACAGACATACACAAATATAACAAAAACAGACCAAGGTGAGATCTAGGCAAAACTGCTAGTTAAAACTATAACTAAACCATAAAAAATAAAATAAAAAAAAATAAAAAAATCAGCAGTGCAGTCACGTCACTTGATGTACATTTGACTTCAATTAAAGTAATCGGAAACCCCTGGACGTGCAGTTAAATCTGCAGAACATGAAACTGGAAAAGTTACTCATGAAAAAGCTCATTAAAACAAACATTAAACTCCCATCATTCACACCGAGAGAGATTCACAATGCTGCAATACGCATGGTCGCTCACTATGCAGGATTACAGCTACTTGCGTGCCCATGACTACAAACAAACAAGGTAGTAAGCCTCTCCATGTAACAGACAAAAGTCCTTTCTGGCACAGGGACTAACCTGAAAACTGGCTAACAGACAGTGCACGACGAACAGGAGGATACACCAACCGCTCCCCTCCATCGCAGTGCCGCATGTCAACACAGGGCCGATATTCCCAATTCCCAACTGTAATGAAGTGCAAAGACTGATAGGTTCCAGGCTTGGGTGACATCTGCCAATCATACCGGGGCTATACTTCATCTGGATACATGAACAAACACTGTGGCTCACCGAAGAAGCAGTTTTGGAGAGGAAAGAGCAGTCATGAATGTAGCTCATATACAGGTGTGAGATGTTCATAGTTTTATTTTGTTTCCTTCACTTTTGGCATCCTGCAATGCGAAACGTATATCAAGACTGGTAAGCAATTAAGCTAATTGGCCACCGAGGCATTCATTATTGACGTGTCATGCTAAACACCTCTTTTTTTTTTTTTGTGGAGCTGGCGTTGCGGAAATGCAATTTCTGAATGAACGCAAAATAATGTTACTGGCCCTGTTCCAGCTCACTTACTAAAATGAAATCTTCATTGAATGCATTTAAATGGTGTATTTAAACGGGGCTGTAGTCGGTTACAGTTTTCACTTAAGCTTTTATGGATGTAATTGAATTAAAAAAAACACTGAAGATTTAAAGGCTGAATCTGTGAGGATTTTTGATGTTTATGCCTTTGCATTTGAACACTGATGAGTCAAAACGTTATGACCACCTGCCTAATATGCTGTTGGAGGACAGGGCAACACCTTGAACTCTTCATCATGTTCCTCAAACTATTCCTAAACAATGTGTGTAGTGTGGCAGGGTGCATTATCTTGCCGAAAGAGGCCACTTCCACAAGGGAATGTCATTAGCCGCGTTTCCATTACCCTTCAAATTGCGCAAATTTAAATTGCGAATTGAAAATACGCTCAATGGAAACACGTCAATTTCGCAAAAACTCTCGTTTATCGCAAAAAAGTTTTTACGCTCGCATGAGGAGGTTTTTCAGCCAATTCGAAAAAGGAATATTTCGCAAAACTGCAATGGAAACAGTTTTTGCGCATTTACAGTCACCTGACTTAGAAGACGCGGTGTGTTTGGGGTCCGTGTACGCAAATAATAATAATTATCATCATTATAACAAGGCTACATATTTAGATGACGCTTTTATCCAAAAAAGGAACAAAGCAATTCGTCAAATGTCATTCATAATACGGGTTAGACAATAATAATACAGAGCTGAGATTATCACAAATAAACACAATATTTTGACGCATATCTAAGGGTAGCTATGTGTGGAGTGTGGAGTGGGCACTACATGGCACGGAGGCGCAGGCGTGAACACTTGCATTTTCCTATTAACAGTGAAACAACTTAATATAGCCTACTCTATAATTTCTGGTCATACAGAAAATAATAATACATTATTTGTAACTACTTTTATTTGTGTAAACAATAACAAGAAAATGTTGTGCTTTTGTAAAATAAAATAAAACAATCAGGCGCGTTTTCATGATCTCCGTGAACTGGAGCGCGAGAACTGAAACAAAATATAGCCTATGTAGCTAAAGCTTGAAATGTCCACTTTAAAACGAACAAATTCGAATCGAAAGCTAATACAATTTTTCTGATTAAGTAATCCGTATGAAAGGTGCATTTCTCTCTAAAAGCGCATCTGCTTAACAGCGGAGATGGAGATGTTTTTAGCCGAGTTAGAAAACAATAGTTTTATAATATTAATGGCTCTTCTTATTCAGCACTGCGGGAAAATGTCAATTCCAGGTTCTAATTTGGCCTTAGAAAACCAGTAAAATCGACAAGTTTTCCATATTTGTTATGAAGGTGAAGGTGGAACGAACCCAATCGCAGACAGAATGCACTAACACAATTTATTGTTGACAAAACAGAGAAAACAAAACCCACGAGGGGGCAAAACAAGACTATAGACAGGACAATGGAGACTAACTAGACTCAGACAGATAACTACAAGAAACAAATAACTAATACTGGTAATAGCGTAACAGGACAACAGCTCTTGACAAGATACTCACGGACTGACATAGGTTTGACATGGATTAACAATGAACCGACACAGGACAGCAAACACAAGGGGAATAAATAGGGAGACTAATGATAACAAAACAGGTGACACAGGTAAAGCAATAATGACTAACGAGGAGAACAAGGAGGGCGGGGCTAGAAGACGAGACAACACAAGCACATGGCCCAACAAGGCCATGTGTTTGCACATAAAACATGGGTCTGTCATGATCCTGCCTCAAGACTTAAAGAAAGACAAGAACTAGAAGGCAGAATCATGACAATATTAATTTGTGAATATTTTACATGTTTAATAAAGGGGAAAAAAGTCATTAAACAAACATCTGAAAATTCGTCGATATTTACTTTTTTGCGCAGCAGTTGGTGTAGCCAGTTCAAATTAAAATTGTGGTGTTCAACTTTGCATTTTAAAAAGACAACCGTTTATTTTTCGTTTTTCAATTACGGGTTTAAAAAGGAAAAAACGAATGGACACTAAAAAGTAGCCTATACATGGATCGTTTGGAATAGAAGACAGAGTTCTTTATTAAATTCATAAAAGAAACAATAATTAGCCTATAGGAATACTGGATTCTAAACTTCAAAGAAATGCCTCAATCAAAACCTCAGCGCAGAAATGAGGGTGAAACACCCAGAAACTCCTTATATTTCGTTTGGAATATAAGGGTCTTTCCCTGCCATTAATGCTTGGATAATGTAGATGTGCGTGTGTGAAATAACAATCTCCGTGTTGGAAACACTAGCCTTTATTGTGGCTTCGCACAGACAGCCTAGAACACAAAATACAAACTCCCCTAACGTAATCCCACAGTTCCCGCGCCCCTGACGTGATCACGTCATAGCCATAACCATGGCAACTGTCAACACAGTCTACATCCCCCTTCGTAAGTTAAGTGTCTCCCTCAAGGAATGTACGTAGTGACACATAGTGAACAAGGGCACAAACTTGCACAGAGAGAAAACTTCAATAAACTGTGGAATGAACATATGGGTACCGCATATGAAACGTATGCGCAGAACATGCAGCACACTATTCACTTCACACTTCCTTTCCTAACCTGTATGCATTTATTTTTTTTTTATTTTTTATTTTTTTAAACAAGACAAAAAGTGTCCACAGTCCACATAGCCACCTGAAGAGGCTGTAATACGGGTGAAACGTTAATGCGCCTGCATGTCACAGAGCTGGTCTGTGATAAAGTCATCGTAGAGAGAGCTGGGTTTTGATACTCTCCCTGAGCGAGTAACAGTCAGAGGTCGTTGACCCTGTGCCGTGTCTGGTTCCACAGCAACATGTCGTGGACTTGGAGGAGGTGCGAATTCAGTGGCAGCAGGCGGGTCCTCTGCTGAGGGGGCAGAGGCATAGGTTTCAGGCGTTTGAAGTAGGTGGCGTCTGTTCCTGACATATGTGGCATCTCCAGCCTTGACCTGGTAACTGTTGGGTTGCGGTGCCGTTCCTATCACTGTCGCCAGTCTGTCGTATCCTCTTTGTGTCTGCATTCTCACTGTCTGCCCAGGTCGCAGTGGAGCCAGCGGCCTAGCAGATTTGTCATAGTAGGCTTTTCTTTTCTGTCTCGCCTGTGTCAGGGCCGTCTGAACATGTACCTCCACTTTAGGTGAATACATGGCCTTGGTCATGGGAATGAAGGCCCTGGTGCGCCGGGAAAGCAGGCGCTGAGCTGGTGACGGCAGTCCATCTCTAGGTGTGTTACGCAGGCTGAGGAGGGCTGCATCTATGTCTGTTCCGTCTCGTGCACATTTCTCCAGCAGGTGCTTTGCAGAGCGCACAGCCCTCTCAGCAAGTCCATTTGACTGAGGGTACTGGGGACTGCTGGTGACATGGCAGAAATCCCACTTGCAAGCAAACTCCTGGAACTCTCTACTTGTGAAGTAGGCGGCATTGTCTGTCATGAGCTGCTGTGGCACTCCGTGAGTGGCAAAGTGGCGTTTAAACTTGGTTATCAGTGTGGCACTTGTAGTTCCAGGGAGCCGGTCTATCTCGAACCACCCCGAGTAGGAGTCAACAAGCACCAGATGCTCTTTTCCCTCCCACTCAAAAACGTCCGCTGCTGTGAGGGACCAAGGTAGGTCAGGGACGACGTGTGATTGGAGGGGCTCTTTGGGTTGGTGTGGCTTGAGAGCATTGCAGGGGCCACACTTGGAAACCTCATTTTCAATGTCATTGTAGATGGTGGGCCAGAACATGGTCTCCCTGGCCCTGCGCCTGGTGGCCTCGAGACCTGGGTGGCCTTGGTGCAGCTGCTGCACATAATAGCGCTGCAGCGAGTGTGGAATGATGAATCGCTGACCACGGAGGAGCAAGCCATCGACAATTGTGAGCTCCTCTCTCATAGCGTAGAATGGCCTCAGGTCACGTGTCACCTCCTTAAATGTAGTGGGCCAGCCAGCGGTGACTACTTCTGAGAGACGCCGGCAAACAGGATCAGCCAGCGTCTCACGCTTCAGTTCCTCGACCCTGAGCGAGGAGAGGACGTCCACCACCATGACCTCGTAGTCCTCCATTTCCTCAGCCTGGTCAGTGGAGGGCAGATATGCACGGGAAAGAGCATCAGCGACGTAGAGCTCCCTGCCCCTCTTGTAGGTGACATTGAGGTTATAGCGCTGTAGGCGCAGCATCATCCTTTGGATGCGTGCGGAGGCGGTGTGTAGTGGCTTTTTCAGTATGGTGATGAGGGGCTGATGGTCAGTTTCAACGTTCACAGCCCGTCCGTATATGTAATGATGGAATTTGGTGCAGGCATAGACAAGGGCCAGGAGCTCCTTTTCAATTTGGGCGTAGTGTGATTCAGTCTCTGTGAGGGCCCTTGAGGCAAAAGCCACTGGCCTGTTGTTTTGGAGGCAGACCGCACCCAGTCCATGCTGCGAGGCGTCAGCTGACAGTACCACGGGTTGGTGAACATCAAAGTATTTCAGCACCGGGGGGCTGGCGATGACCTCTTTTAGTTTGGTGAATGCCGCCGTGTGGGGCTCCAGCCAGCACCAGTCCGCATCCTGACACAAGAGCTCACGCAGGGGTGCAGTGAGCTCACTGTAACCCGGTATGAACTTGGCCAGGTAGTTGGTCATACCTAGGAACCTCTGGAGGCTGTGCTTTTCCTTTGGGGGGGGGGAATCAAGCGGACAGCAGCTGTTTTGGCAGGATCAGGTTTGACACCCTGGTCGGTGAGTAGGTGACCGACATAGGGGACTTCGGTGACCCTGAACCGGCACTTGTCCGGGTTCAATTTGAGGCTGACAGCCCGTATTCTGTCCATGACTTGGCGAAGGCGCAGATCATGCTCCTCTCTTGAGCGGCCCCACACCAAGATGTCGTCGATTACAATTGCACATGGCTGCCCCTCGAAAAGCTGCTCCATGCACCTCTGAAAAACCTCACTCCCTGTGGTGATGCCATATGGCATTCGGAGAAAGGCATAGCGGCCCACGGGAGTCATGAAGGTGGTGAGTTTGGAGGAGTCTTTGCTGAGCGGCACTTGCCAGAAGCCACACTTAG